>JARFIW010000272.1:0-54955 GCA_036346225.1 Platerodrilus igneus | reverse complement strand
TTCAAATATTTATTTAACACGAGACACAAAACTAATTACATTAATTTGAAGCCTGACAGAGCTAAAAGAAATCGAAAGTGATATTTTTCCATGACTCACCGTTTCAATTTAATGTCATTTACTTTTTAGGTTAAATTAATATTACCTAAGTACTTGTAAGAACCGAACTTACTGCAGTCTGCAACATTGTCAATTTAGTATTGCAATACTTTGTTTCATGGCTACCTAGATCTAAAAAAAGTGAAGGGAAAGCTTCTTTGTGTAGTTTGGTAAATTACGGTGCAGAAAATTGAAGAAAGCGCAGCTGAATGCTTCATTACATTGTCATGCTGCTGCACAATAGTTTCAAGGCTTTGTATTTTGTAGAAATGATTTGTTGATTACCGTCATTTAGCGGTACCAACTTAATAATGACAATGTACGTCTATTTTAGCGAGACTTTTTTGTAAAGCTTTGTAGGACTTGTTACACTTTTCGGAACGCGCTAACGAGAATTCTGTACGTTCCAAGGTGCAAAAGAGGTTTAAAATATTGGAAACGCCCTCTAGTCAAATTCAATAACACCAATAGCCGTGGGGATGGTTTTGTAATCGGTTTCAAACAATAAACCGAACATTTTATTAAAATAACGTTGTCTGTTGGCTGTTTGATGAAAAACAAACCGGTCTTGGTGTATTCCAGCTCACCATATTAACGAACTTTACCCTTCACAAAACCAACAAAAAGCTGTCAGTCATAAAATTCCAATTAGAAACTTCGGTAAATACAAATAAAACCGTGCGATATACTCCTCAAGAATATACCGAACCACCCACCATAGTAGCATTGAAAACTTTGCTCCAAATACCCTAAACTCAACCACCCCAAACGCAAAATCTAGAACAACTACCTCCAAAAAACCTTCACAACAGAACAATAAATCCCAATGGATATTTAACCTCAACCAAACCTGAAGTCAAATCCAAAACCCATTCCATCACCCTCACCAGGCAACAACCCTTAGTTACAGATAAAAGTGACGTTGTGTTAGAAATTTCGATTTTACCAGAAGAGGCGAGAACGTAGTAAATTTTAGGGTGGTGATGAGAAAGTGGGTTCCTATGAAAAAATTATAAAAACAACGTAAAATGGCCGAAATACAAAAAGAACTAATTATCCTGGAAGAATTTACCAGTTGTCATAAATAAGACGGGCAAACTGTTTACACGCACCCGCTGTTACTTAACTACCTTCTATTTCTTAACTTCTCAACTTTTGTCGAACTTAGCCGTTGTATTAGTCTCTTTTCTTCAAATTTTCTTCTTATACTTTTACGTATAATACCGATAGTGTGCGTGTAATGTCGGTTTTTATGAGTCTATGGTTATTGTAGCGAATCGATTTGATCCTGATCTTAAACCCGTGTAAATTTATACAAATGACTTTAATGTGTCGGTTATTTCCCGATGTCTATCTATAATTTTTTTAATTGAATACAAAAGAATATAAAATTCCCATGTTTATTGCGGTTAGTATTTAATGCTTAACAATTTAACAAACAAAAAACAACTAAACGATTAACAAATAAAATGTCCACGTTGGGCGCTCAACTTGCGAACCTTTTGTTTTTTAATCATTTGGTTGTTTTTGTTTATTAAATTTTTAAACATTAAATACTAACCGTAATAATTCTATATTCCACATACTTTTGTATTAAATTAAAAAAATTACAGATAGACATCGGCAAATAACAGTCATAATAAAGATATTTGTACAAATTCACACATTATTTACTGTGGAATTCAACCTTTGTACACCATAAAAGTCGCCACAAAATTAATGTGTTAAAAACCAGGAACAACGTACACTATTAGTATTACACGTAAGAGGGCGAGAACGAAGTTTGAAGAAGGGAGCATGTAATATAGCGACGAAGTCAGACAAAAGTTGGAAAACTAAGAAATAGAAGACGATTAAGCAACAGCGAAGGCGTGTAGACGGTTTGGTGCCCATTATCTATGACAACCAGGGAAGTGGTCTTTGTAAAGTATTTTTTTTGGTAAGAAATTGAGATTTCGTTAAATAATTAATGCTAGACTACAAAAACATTTATGAACTCATTTCTACTGCCTAGTGTTTGCTTAAGCAATGCTTCAGCGTTACACCTCCGTTACAAATAAATTTTTTTCAAAAAACCCTATACACTAATCCATTAAACATTTTTTCTTTTTCATTCGAGTGCTACGTTTCCAGTCGTACCACAATTTTAACAAAATAAAATGAAGTTCAAGGACTGTTTATTCAACTCCATAGATGCCACTGAAAGCGAAATGCCGTAAAGCGGCCTTCTACATTCCTCATGGGTTCAAGTTACCCTACATTTGATTTTTTCCAATGCTCCACCTGAAGGTACTACATTGGCCAGAAAGCGAGTTGGGGTCAAGATACCGTTTGAAGACGAAAGATCTTGAAGCGGCCTTCTATATTCCTCATAGGGGTCATGATACTTTATCATTGGTGTTGAATTGCTTGCATGTTGCCATCTGTGAAATGGAGCAAGGTGCATTCCTCAGTCACCCTCTGAGCATAATTTGCGATTGGACGATCGAGCAGAAAGTCCTTTTACAAATCCCCAGCTGTCACTATTTTTACTGGATTCGCTTGTGAGCGATCAAATGATTTCACTTTTCAACAAAGCGTTTAAATTTAAATAAATGGAATGGGATGACCTAACGTGCTGATTAAGGAAAGGTGAATCATTGGCGTTCCTAGACGTATTTAATTCTGCTAGTGGAAATTACTGTGAGTACCGTTTCCGCTTTTTTTTCGTTTACGACAAATATGTACACGTAGAGTTGTAAATGTATGTTGTAAATGGTTGCAGTTGATTGGTAGATAATTGAGATTTCGTTAAATAGTTATTTTGTTGAACTGTGACAGCGGCGACATTAGTTTCGTTTAAGATTAATACGCAACTCCTTCTTAACATATCAAGCATTTCAAACTTTTTTTCCGATAATATTATGTTTAAATTTAAACAGACAGCTGTCGTTATGAAAACTCTAACCAATTAAAATTAATTAGCTCATTTCTACTGCCTAACGCATTACGCTAGCCTTACAACTCTCTTACAAGCATGATTTTGCAAAAATCTTTTACTCTAAACCACTGAACATTGCCTCTGTTTCGTTCGAGTGATACGTTCCCAGTCGTACCTTAATCCTAACAAAATAAAATAAAGCCTAAGGACTGTATATTCAACTCTCTAAATGCTTCTGAGAACGAAATATCGTAAAGCGACCTTCTATATTCCTCATGGGGTCATGATGCCTTATCATCTGTGTTGCATTGTCATCTATAAAATGAGGCAAAATACATTCGTCGGTCAACCTTCTGGGCATAATTTACGATTGGACGATAGGCCAGAAATTTTTTTGCAAATTAACCCCAGCTGCTACTCTCTATAGGATTCGCTTGTGAGTGATTAGTTGGTTTCAGTTTACAGCATGTAGAACGGAATGACTTAATATGTCGATTAAGAAAAGACGAATCATTGGCGTTCCTGGACGTACTTAATTCTACTAGTGGAAATTAATTGTGAGTACCGTTTCCACTTTTTATGATATAAATATATATACATAGAATTGTAGATGTATATTGTAAATGGTTTGAAGTTGTTTGTTAGATAATTGAGATTTCGTTAAATAATTCATCATCAGTGTTACATTGCTAGGATGTGGCCATTTGTAAAATGGAACAAGGTATTATTCCTCAGTCAACCCTATGGGCATAATTCCCGATTGGACGATTGGCCAGAAAATCCTTTGCAAATTGACCTCAGCTGTCACTCTCTCTATGGGATTCGCTTATGAGTGATTAACCGGTTTCCCTCGTCAACAAAATATTGCAATTTAGATAGATGAAATGGGATGACGTAACATATTAATTAAAAAAAGATAGAGCGTTGGCGTTTTTGAACGTCCTTAATTCTGTGGAAGTTAACATGAGTAAAGTTAAGCTTTTTTAATCGGCACGGTAGGTGTCACCAATCCGTCTATCTATTCTAACACCTTGTTGTAGAGCGAAATCCGTTTATCATCTTTTCCTAACAAATTTTTCTGTTTGATGTTCGACCGACACGAATGTAAATTCAACGTGCTTGAGCTTTCTGGCCTACTTATTCACCAAAGTTCAAAATCAATTTGTCTACACAATGTAGAAGTACAGATTTGGAGGCTCGTGCAGGCGGATGCTTATTCGAAAGAAGAGGCATTCGTCAACCCATGGAAAAAAACCGTTATTTAATTCTAGTTCTCTCTATAAGCTCACCCTAATGTTGATTAAAGGTGAAATTTTAAGAATTGATGAATGTATCGGTGCTACTTTATGGACAACGTAGCCGTCGTAATAATATTTGTACAAATTCACACGAGTTCAAGAAATTATATCTGATATTGGCTTATTAAAACGACGAACGACGCACATTAGGGGTATCACATATAAAAGTGTGAGAACGAAATTTGAAGAAGGAAGAAAGTAGCACAATGTCTAAGTTTGACAGAAAGTCGAAAACTAAGAAATTGAAGACGGTTAAGTAACAGCGGAGATATGTAAAGATTTGTAAAGCTTTGCAGGACTTGTTACACTTTTCAGAACGCGCTAACGAGGATTCAGTACGTTACAAGACTCAAAAGAGGTATTAAACATTGGAAACGCTCTCTAGTCAAATTCAATAGCTCCAATAACCGCAGAGATGGTTTTGTAATCGGTTTCAAACAATAAACCGAATATTTTATTAAAATAACGTTGTCTGTTGGCTGTTTGATAAAAAAAAGCCGGTCTTGGTGTATTCCAGCTCACCAGATTGACGAACTTTACTCTTCACAAAACCAATAAAAAGCTGTCAGTCATAAAATTCCAATTAGAAACATCGGTAGGTACAAATAAAACCGTGCGATGTACTCCTCAAGAACATACCGAACCACCCCCATAGTACCGTTGAAAACTTTGCTCCAAATACCCTAAACTTAGCCACCCCAAATCCACAATCTAAAACAACAACCTCCAATAATCCTTCACAACAGAACAATAAATCCCAATGAATATTTAATCTCAACCAAGCCTGAAGTTAAATCCAGAACCCTAATTTTCATCACCCTTACCAGGCAACAACCCTTAGTTACGGATAACAGTGGCGTTGTGTTAGAAATTTTGATTTCACCAGAATAGGCGAGAACGTAGTAAATTTTAGGGTGGTGATGAGGAAGTGGGTTCCTATGAAAAAATTATAAAAACAACGTAAAATGGCCGAAATACAAAAAGAACTATTTATCCTGGTGGGATTTACTGGTTGTCATAAATAAGAGGCGGCAAACTGATTACACGTATCCGCTGTTACTTAACTATCTTCCATTTCTTAACTTCCCAACTTATTAGTCTCCTTTCTTCAAATTTGCTTCTTACACTTTTGCGTATACCGATAGTGTGCGTCATGGCGGTTTTAATGAGTCTATGGTTATTGGAGAGCATTGATTTGATCCTGACCTGGAACCCGTGTAAAATTATACAAATGACTTCAATGTGTCGGTTATTTCCCGATGTCTATTTGTATTTTTTTAATCGAATACAAAAGAATATAAAATTCCCATATTCATTACGGTTAGTACTCAATGCTTAACAATTTAACAAACAAAAGACAACTAAACGATTTACAAATAAAATGCCACGTTGGGCGCTCAACTTTAGAACTTTTTGTTTTTTAATCATTTCGTTGTTTTTGTTTGTTAAATTGTTAAACATTAAATACTAACAATAATTCTACATTCTTTTGTATTTAATTAAAAAATTACGAATAGACATCGGGAAATAACCGTCATAATAAAGATATTTGTACAAATTCACACGGATTCAAGAAATTATTTATCATGGAATTCGACCTTTATACCCCAAAAACCACACTCATAAAAAGTCGAGACAAAATTAATGTGTTAAAACAACAAAGGACGTACACTCTGAAGACTCTCAATCGTAGATTCAAATGAGTCAATATAGATGTCAGTTACAATAGGAGATTAAAGTGAGCCCGAGATTTGATTGTCATCCTTTTCACCTTGGACCAGATCGCGAAAATGTGGATATCATAACCATATGTTAGAACTGAGGTATGAGGATCTTTGAGCCCGTTTATCACCTTTGTCACCTTGGACCATACCCTAAAGGTGTGTAGATCGACACCACACGTTGGACCTGATGTCTGAGGACTCTGCAGCTAAGTGACTCGACAAATGTGTCTGTTACAATAAGAAAAAAAGAATGAACACTAGGTTTTGTTGGAATGGAGATTTAAGATCGCTCGAGTGTAGATTGAAATGACTCGATAAAGATATTAGTCACAATAAAGGTAAGAGTGAGCTTGGGATTTATTTGTCATCCTTGCCACCTTTGACCAGATCGCTAACAATATTCAGACCACACGTTGGAGTTGAGGTCTGAGGACTCTGAGGCGTTGTTTGAAATGACTCGAAAAGATATCAGTCTTGTTTATGCTATAGGACCAGATTGCAAACGTGGAGATTTGAAATCATACGTTGGAACTGATGTCTAAGGACTCTGCAGCGGGTAGAAGTGACTCGACAAAAGTGTCTGTTACAATGGGAAAAAAGAATGAACCCTGGGTTTTGTTGGGGCATAGATTTAAGGTGGCTCGAGTGTAGATTGAAATGACTCGATAAAGATATTAGTCACAATATGAGGTAAGAGTGATCTTGGGCTTTATTTGTCATCATTGCCTAATTGGGCCAAATCGCTAAGGTGTAAATATTCAGACCACACGTGAGAGTTGAGGTCTGAGGACTCTTGCGGCGTTGTTCGAAATGACTCGAAAAAGATATTAGTTTTAATAGAAAATAAGAGTTAGCCCAGGTTTGTTTATCCCATAGGGCCAGATCGCAAAAGTGGGGATTCGAAACCACACGTTGGAACTGAGGTCTGAGGAGTTACGGGTGTAGATTGAAATGAGTCACTCAAGACGCTAGTTATAAATAGGATCTAAGAGTCACCTCAACGTTTGTTTGTCATCTTTGTCAACTTGGACTAGATCGCAAAGGCATGGATGTTGAAACCACATGTTGAAACTTAGGTCTCCGGACTCTCAAACTTTTGTTTGAAATGACTTGAATGAGCGTAGATTGAAATAAATTGATAAAGCCCGGAGCTTGATTGTTATTTTTGTCGTCTTGGACCAGATAGCAAAGATGCGAATATCAAAACCATACGTTGGAACTGAGGTCTGAGGACTCTCAAGTGTAGATTGGAGTGAGTCGATAAAGATTTCAGTTACAGTAGGAGACAAAAGTGAGACCTAGGTTTGATTGTTATTTTTATCACTTTGGACAAAATCGCAAAGATGCGGATATCAAAACCACACGTTAGAACCGAGATCTGAGAATTCTCAGCGTAGATTGAAATGAGTCGGTACAGATTTCAGCTGCAATAGGAGATAAGGGGGTGAGCCCATGGTCTGTTAGTCACCTTTGTTACCATAGACCAAATCGCAAAGATGCAGATATCAAAACCACACGTTGGAACTGAGGTTGGATGACTCTCAAACGTAAATTAAAATAACTCCACAAACATGTCAGTTACAATTTGAGATAAGAGTAAGCCTGAAGCTTGTTTGTCATCTTTGTCGCGATGGACAAGATTGCAAAAGTACAGATATTAAGAATCACCTTTCAGAACTGAGGTTTGAGGACTTTTGAGCGTATATCAAAATGACTTGATAAAAATGTCCGTTAGAGTAAGAGATATGAATGAGCTCAACTTTGTCACCATGGACAAGATGGCAAAGGTACGGATGTTAAAACCACACGTAATAATTGAGGCTGAGGACTCTCAATCATAGATTTAAAAGACTCTATAAAAATGTCAGTTGAATAGGAGATAAAGGTGAGTTCAAAATTTGTTCATCATCTTTGTCATTTTGGACAAGATCGCGAAGGTGCAGATATCAAAACCATTTGTCGGAACTGAGGTATGGGAATTCTAGAGCGTAGATTGAAATGAATCGATAAAGATGTCAGTTACAATCTAAAATTAGAGTGAGCTTCAGGTTTGTTTATTATTTTTGTCACCCGGACCAGATTGCAAAGATGCGGCAATCAAAATCACACGTTGGACTGAGGTCTTAGAACTCCCGAGCCTAGATGCAATAGAAGGTAAAAGTGAGTTTGGCATCCTTGTTATGTTAGACAAGATCGCAAAGGTGCGATATGAAAATCACACTTTGGAACTGAGGCCTTAGGACTCTCGAGCGTAGATTAAAATGGCTCGATAAAAATGTTACTTGTAGTACGAGATAAGAGCCAGCTCAAGGTTTGTTCGACATCTTTGTCCCTTTGGACAAGATCGCAAGTGCGGATATCAAAACCACGTTGGAACTGAGTTTTGAGGACTCTGAAGCTCAGATTGGAATGATTCTATAAAGATGTCAGTTACAATATGAGATAAGAGTCAGTCCGAGGTTTGGTTGTCACTTTTGTCACATTGGACGAGATCGCAAGGATGCGGATAACAAAACCACACGTTGGACTGAGGTCTTAGTGCTCCAGAGCGTAAATGGAAATGACTTGATAAAAATGTAATAGAAGTTAAGGGTGAGCTCATCATTCTTGTTAGCTTGGACCAGCTCAGAAAGATGCGGATATCAAAATCACACGTTGAACTGAGGTCACGGGACTCTCGAGCGTAGATGGAAGTGACTCGATTAATGCAATAGAAAGTGATCCGTCATCTTTGTTACCTTGGACAAGGTCGTAAAGTGCGAACATTTAAACCATACTTTGGAACTGAGGTTTTAGGACTCTCGAGTGTTGATTGAAATGACTCGATAAAAATGTTAGTTGTAGTACGAGATAAGGGTCAGCTCAAGGTTTGTTCGACATCCTTGTCACTTTGGACAAGATCGCAAGTGCGAATATCAAAACCACGTTGGAACTGAGTTCTGTGGACTCTGAAGCTTAGATTGAAATGATTCGATAAAGATGTCATTTACAATATAAGATGAGTGAGTCCGAGGTTTGTTTGTCACTTTTGCCACTTGGACCAGATCGCAAGGATGCGGATAACAAAACCACACGTTGGACTGAGGTCTTAGGGCTCCAGAGCGTAAATGGAAATGACTTGATAAAAATGTAATTTGCGTCGCCAGACGAGTTTTCCCGCTTTTCTGTTCAACCCCACTGATCCTCTTCCTCTGTGGACGCTGTTGTTGCCACTCCTCTGGTTGGTTCCTCATCCCAAATTGGAGTTGCAGTTGATGTGGAAGTTCAGAAAGGACCTGCAATATATTTTGAGAGTTTACCAAGTACGCGCCCTCTGGTTTAGTTCATGCTAGAAGAAAGACTTCATCTTCCCAGCTTCCCACCCACCACAAAGCCCAAATGGAATGTCACAGCAGACAGTTTTCATCTTCAACGCTGAGGATCTTCTCAAGAAAATATTCAGGGTGGATACTTGTCTTCCTGTATAGAAAATCTAGAGAGAAAGAGACCTATACTTGTTGCAACTCACCAAAGAAGTGTTTACTTCATCCCTGCTCCCAACTCGCGGCAGTCTATTTTCATAGCTAAAACCAATCGCACAATTTTCAACAGAAAGTCGTGTAATGTTAAAAAAGCTGCTTGGGAACTGAGGCCTTAGAACTCTCGAGCGTAGATTGAAATTGTTCGATAAAAATGTTAGTTGCAGTAGGAGATAAGGGTCAGCTCAAGGTTTGTTCGACATCCTTGTCACTTTGGACAAGATCGCAAAAGTGCAGATATCAAAACCACATGTTGGAACTGAGTTCTGAAAACTCTGAAGCTTCGATTGAAATGATTCGATAAAGATGTCAGTTACAATATGAGATACGAGTGAGTCCGAGGTTTGTTTGTCACTTTTGCCACCTGGACCAGATCGCAGGGATGCGGATATCAAACCACACGTTGGACTGAGATTTTAGGGCTATCGAGCGTAAATGGAAATGACTTGATAAAAATGTAAGAGGTAAGAGTGAGCTCATCATTCTTGTTAGCTTGGACCAGATCGGAGAGATGCGGATATCAAAATCACACTTTGGAACTGAGGTCTTAGGACTCTCGAGCGTAGATTGAAATTGCTCGATAAAAATGTTAGTTGCAATAGGAGATAAGGGTCAGCTTAAGGTTTGTTCGACATCTTTGTCACTTTAGACAAGATCGTAAGTGCGAATATCAAAACCACGTTGGAACTGAGTTCTGTGGACTCTGAAGCTTAGATTGGAATGATTCTATAAAGACGTCATTTACAATATGAGATGAGTGAGTTCGAGGTTTGTTTGTCACTTTTGCCACTAGGACCAGATCGCAAGGATGCGGATATAAAACCACACGTTGGACTGAGGTCTTAGGGCTCTCGAGCGTAAATGGAAATGATTTGATAAAAATGTAAGAGAAGGTAAGAGTGAGCTCATCATTCTTGTTTGCTTGGACCAGATCGGAAAGATGCGGATATAAAAATCACACGTTGAACTGAGGTCCTAGGACTCTCGAGCGTAAATGGAAGTGACTTGATTAATGCAATAGAAGGTGATCCGTCATCTTTGTTACCTTGAACAAGGTCACAAAGTGCGGATATTAAAACCACACTTTGGAACTGAGGTCTTAAGATTTTCGAGCGTTGATAGAAATGGCTCGATACAAATGTGAGCTGCAATAGGAGATAAAGATGAGCTCAAGGTTTGTTCATCGTTCTTGTCACTTTGAAAATGATCACAAAGATGCGGATATCAAAACCACACGTTGGACTGAAGTCTTAGGGCTCTCGAGCATAAATGGAAATGACTTGATAAAGATGTAAAAGAAGGTAAGAATGAGCTCATCATCCTTGTTACCTTGGACCAGACCGCAAAGATGCGGATATCAAAACCACACGTTGAACTGAGGTCCTAAGGCTCTCGAGCGTAGATGGAAGTGACTCTATAAAAACGCAATAGAAGGTAATTGTCATCTTTAATATCTTGGACAAGGTCGGAAAGTGCGGATATCAAAAAACACTTTGGAACTGAGGTCTTAGGACTTTTGAGCGTTGATTGAAATGGCTCGATACAAATGTCAGTTGGAATAGGAAATAAAAATGAGCTCAAGATTTGTGTATCATTCTTGTCACTTTGAAAATTATCACAAAGATGCAGATATCAAAACCACATATCAGAACTGAGGTCTGAGGACTCTGGAGTGTAGATTGAAATAAATCCATAAAATCAGTTACAATATGAAATTTGTGCGAACCTGAGGTTTGTTTTTCACTTTTATCACCCGGACCAGATCGCAAAGATGCGCACGGCAAAATCAAACGTTGGACTGCGATCTTAGGACTCTCGAGCGTAGATGGAAGTGGCTTGATAAAAATGTAATAGAAGGTAAGAGTGAGCTCGCCATCCTTGTTAACTTGGACAAGATCTCAAAGGTGCGGACATCAAAAACACACTTTGGATCGAGGTCTTAGGACTCGCGTAGATGGAAATGGCTCAATAAAAATGCAATAGAAGGTATGAGTAAGCTCGTCATCCTTGCTACCTGGACAAGATTGCAAAGGTTCGGATATCAAAGCCACACTTCGGAGCTGAGATCTAAGGAGTCTCCAGCGTAGATTGGAATGGCTCGATAGAAATATCAGTTGCAATGGGAGATAAAGGTCAGCTCAAGGTAAGTTCGTCATCCTGGATTTAAGATCTAGAGACTCGAGAGTAGGATTAAAATGGCTCTATAAAGACCTTGATACAATAGAAAATAAGAGTGAACCTGAGGCTTGTTTGTAAAACTGTTAACTGCAGAGAGAGGTTTTATTAAAGCGACTAGTATATGATCAGAAACAAAAATGACGTCTGCAGTTAACAGTATGAAACAGTGTAATGCGTTTTCCACAAAAAGGGAAGTTGATGGCTCTATTGTGCTCGCTCAACATTGAACGCAAGATGTTTTCCTTCGTAGCGCTGGAGCACAGTCAACTATTTCAATGTGGTAAAAAGTCAACTTTCATCGATTTACGACGATCACGCGATCGCTGAGAGTTTAACACACCATTTCTACAGGAAGTATCTAAATTTTCAGAAAAGGCACTTAAGTTAAACATAAAGTTGTAATAAATTGCATATAAGAGGTTAAATACTAAGAAAACGGATCATAATGGAACGTAACAATCGTAGCGATTTATCGGGAAATTTAAATTACGATTGATTTAGCAAGTTTCAATTGATATTTTAGGTGTGGACAATTATCACTTCGTGTAAGAATCGATAATTGGATTCTGAGACGTAATTTTCGATTGATTTGGTACAATTGATGCTTCAATACAACAGTGCTCCTATGTACACGTCAGGCTGGTTGAAACCGGACCGACCTCTGTTACAAATCCTCACCGAAGTCATTCTCTATTTGGATTTCGAACGTAATCGATGTAAAGGTTTGCGAAATCCCCCATGAATAATCTCGCGGAATACGATTATGGACCCTTCGGCTATAGAATATTTAATATCTTTTCTTACGACAAAGTGTTTATTCTCGACAATAGTTAGTAATCGTTGTGCGAAGGATTCATTTGGGTTTTGAGATTCACACAGACACCGAACTTTACAATAGAAATTTCTTCCAAGACCGCCAAGTAAGGTGTCATAGTTGAAGATTTTCCAATTTTATACTGTAACGCAAGAGCTCTTGGCTACGGTTCGGATTATTTTAGATAGTCTTAGGCTATACGTATCAAATCCCTTTTTTAGAAGTACTTTTATCTTAGCCGTACGTTTAAATTAAGCGACAGTTTGAATATTTAAGTGACACGAGAACGATATGATTGACTTTCAGTGATTTCACGACCGTCATAAACCAATGAGGATCGACTCAGTAACTAGTAAGGCAACGGTAGCGTTGCTTTGATTGAGGTAGACACTTTGGCCCCTATGTGGTTGTCTACGGACAAAGACAGGCCAATGAGAGGAAAGATTAGGCTGAGCATAAAGATAGGGAGAAAGGGCAAATTTGTGGATTCAGATAATGTCCCTGTCAAAAGCTGAGTAAATTGACGAGTTCCAACTCGTACAAATTCAAACCTAACTAGTGGACACATGTTTATTAAAAGAAAGAGGCTTACGCTTTTATTGATCCTACTTTGAATTTTAGTCCAATTTATCCAATTTATCCATTAATAGGTATCTACTGACTAGTTGGGTTTGGATTTGTAACAAGTAGTGGGGACCATCAAGTTGCTCAGCTCTTAATAGGAACATTATCTAATTTTTCTCGCAGATGCTTGTCTCAAAACTTGCATTTTTCTCCGTTTGAAGTTAATCTTCTCTTCGGTTAGCCTGTTTTATCGAAACAGCCGTCTACTGGTGGGTCTACTTGACTCCCGGAAAAATCTGCCGTATCCCGGCGGCATAGTCAATCCTCATTGGTTAACGACGCTCATGCGATCACTAAAATTCGATCACACACTTCTCAACAGAAAGTCACGCTTAATTTAATGGAATTACATATAAAAATCAAATAGCGAAATGGAATTAATACTTGTCTAATCTCTAAAGGCCAAATGAATTAAAAACAAGTACAAATGGCCCCCTAAATATCAATGCGTGCGTCACTACGTTACAACTAAGTATAAGACAGCGCCATCTTCATAAAGAAGGCACTTTTTACAATTTTTTTCGGGTTGTCTGTCTTTTTAGATTTCTGAATTTGTACGGTCGAGGCTTCTTATTTGCAGGGACCAACCAGTTCCGGAAAACAAAAATTCTTTGAAAACAGAGTTGTTCAGCTGACGATTAACCCCCTCTGCCTGTTTACATGCAACTATTTTCAGAATGGATTTAATTACATTAACTTGTGAAGGTAGCGAAGGTGATTTTTATTCCTGTCTGGTAAATAAATCGATGATAGCCAGTGGCAATAATAAAAGAAGTTTATAAAAACGTCTCCATTCATAGATAACTGGCTTTTATTTGTTTCCTGCAATTAGATGAATCATTTTATGTTTACAACGTGGACCTAGTAGACTCTTGGCGCTCGTATTGATATATAACAGAAGATAATCGCCTTAAGAAATGCAAGAAACTTGTTTACAGATTATAATAATAATTAGGATACCGGATTTTAAGACGGATACAATAAAAAAAGACCTTTGAAGAAGGAAGATTTGGTAATTTTTTATATAGTTTAAAAATATTTTTCTGTCGCAAGTCTCTTTGAACACTTTTTTGGTTTCTTTCTTTTCTATAGGTTATAAATTGAGGTTTATTGTCAGTGTGACATCCAAGTTTAGACCATGCAGTTATTAATTTGGAGGTAATTATCATTGTTTAAAAATGTTTTTCTAATGTCGCAAGTCGCATCAAACGATTTTCCTGGGTTTTCCTTTCTATAGGTAATAAATTGAGGCTTATTGTCAATCTGACATCCAAGCTTGGACCAAGTAGTTATTAATTTGGAAGTAATTATCATCGTTTAAAAATATTTTTCTAATGTCGCGTCGCATCAAACGATTTTCTTGGTTTTTCCTTTCTATAGGATATAAATTTGATCTTATTGTCAAATGATTTTCCTGGTTTTTTCGTTCTATAGGTTATAAATTTAGTTGTTAATTTTACATCCAATATTGAACCAAACTCTTATCAGTTTTGAAGAAATTTTCATCATTTAAAAATATTTTTCTAATGTCGCAAGTCGCACCGAACGATTTCCTGGTTTCTTCCTTTCTGTAGGTTATAAATTGAGGCTTATTGTCAGTCTAACATCCAAGATTGGACCATGCAGGTATTAATTTGGAAGTAATTATCATTGTTTAAAAATAATTTCTAATGTCGCAAGTCACGTCAAACAATTCCTCTGGTTTTTTCTTTCCATTGGTTATAAATTTAATCTTGTTGTCAATTTGACATCCAAGATTAGATCAAGCACTTATTAGTTTGGAAGAAATTTACATCATTAAAAATATATTTCTAATGTCGCAAGTTGCATCGAACGATTTCCTTAGTTTTCCTTTTCTATAGGCAATAAATTGGTGCTTATTGTCAGTCCAACATACAAGTTTGGACCATGTAGTTATTAATTTGGAAGTAATTACCATCGTTTACAAATATTTTTCTTATGTTGCAAGTCGCATCAAACGATTTTTCTGGTTTTTCCTTTCTGTAGGTTATAAATTTAACCTTATTGTCAATCTGATATCCAAGATAGATCCAAACTCTTATTAGTTTTGAAGAAATTAGCATCGTTCAAAAATATTTTTCTAATATCGCAAGTCGCATCAAACGATTTTCCTGGTTTTTCCGTTCTACAGGTTATAAATTTAGTTGTTAATTTTACATCCAATATTGAACCAAACTCTTATCAGTTTTGAAGAAATTTTCATCATTTAAAAATATTTTTTTAATGTCGCAAGTCGCACCGAACGATTTCTTGGTTTCTTCCTTTCTGTAGGTTATAAATTGAGGCTTATTGTCAGTCTGACATCTAAGTTTGGACCATGCAGGTATTAATTTGGAAGTAATTATCATCGTTTAAAAATATTTTTCTAATGTTGCAAGCCGTTTCAAACGATTTTCCTTTTCCTTTCTATAGGTTTTCCGTTCTATAGGTTATAAATTTAGTCTTGTTGTTAATTTTACATTCAATATTGAACCAAACTTTTATCAGTTTGGAAGAAATTAGCATCATTTAAAATATTTTTCTATTGTCGCAGTCGCATCGAACGACTTCCCTGGTTTCTTCCTTTCCATAGGTTATAAATTTAAACTTGTTGTCAATCTGACATCCAAGATTGGACCAAGCACTTATTAATTTGGGGAAATTTGCATCGTTTAAAAATATTTTTCTAATATCAAAAGCCGCATTGAACAATTTTCCTGGTTTTTCCTTTCTATTGGTTATAAATTTAATCTTGTTGTCAATCTGACGTCCAAGACTGAATCCAACTCAAATCACTTTTGAAGAAATTAGCATCACTTAAAAATATTTCTCTAATTTTGCAAGTCGCATCGAACGATTTCCCTGGTTTCTTCCTTCCTGTAGGTTATAAATTGAGGCTTATTGTTAATGTGAGCTCCAAGCTTGGACCATTGAGTTATTAATTTGGAAATAATTATCATAGTTTAAAAATATTTTTCTAATGACACAAGTCGCATTAAACGATTTCTTTGGTTTCTTCCCTTCTATAGGTTATAAATTGAGGCTTATTGTCAGTCTGACATCCAAGTCTGGACCATGCAGTTATTAATTTGGGAGTAATTATCATCGTTTCAAAATATTTTCTAATGTCGCAAGTCGCATCAAACGATTTACTTGGTTTTTCCTTTCTATAGGTTATAAATTTAATCTTGTTGTCAATCTGACATCCAAGATTGAACCAAACTCATATCAGTTTTGAAGAAGAAATTCGCATCATTCGAAAATACTTTTCTAATGTCGCAAGTCTCATCAAACGATTTCCCTGGTTTCTTCCATTCTATAGGTTATAAATTGTGGCTTATTGTCAATATGACGTCCAAGTTTGGACCATGCAGTTATTAATTTAGAAGTATTTATCGTCGTTTAAAAATATTTTTCTGTGACGCAAGTCGCATCAAACGATTTTCCTGGTTTCTCCTTTCTGTGGTTATAAAATTAATCTTGTTGTTAATCTGACATCCAAAATTGCGCCAAACTCTTATCAGTTTTAAAACAATTAGCATTATTTAAAAACATTCTTCTAATGTCGCAAGACGCATCAAACGAGATCCTTGGTTTCTACGTTTATATAGGTTACAAATTGAGGCTTATTGTCAGTCTAACATCCAAGCTTGCATCATGTAGTTATTAATTTAGAAGTAATTATCGTTGTTTAAAAATATTTTTGTAATGTCGCAAGTCGCATCAAACGATTTTTCTGGTTTTTTCTTTCTATAAGTCATAAATTTAATCTTGTTGTTAATTTGACATTCAGGATTGAATCAAGTACTGGTTTGGAAGAAAATAGCATCATTTAAAAATATTTTTGTAATGTCGCAAGTCGCATCGAACGATTTTCCTGGTTTCTTCTTTTCTATAGGTTATAAATTGAGGTATATTAATTATCTGACATCCAAGTTTGAAACTTATTAATTTGGAAGTAATTATCATCGTTTAAAAATATTTTTCTAATGTCGCAAGTCGCATCAAACGATTTTCCAGGTTTTTCCTTTCTATAGATTATAAATTTTATGAATTTAATCTTGTTGTCAATCTGAAATCCAAGATTGGGCCAAGCACTTATTAATTTCGGGAAATTCGCATCGTTTAAAAACATTTTTCTAATATCAAAAGCCGCATTGAACGATTTTCCTGGTTTTTCCTTTCTATTGGTTATAAATTTAATCTTGTTGTCAATCTGACGTCCAAGATTGAACCCAACTCAAATCACTTTTGAAGAAATTAACATCACTTAAAAATATTTTTCTAATTTTGCAAGTCGCATCGATCGATTTCCCTGGTTTCATCCTTTTTATAGGTTATAAATTGAGGCTTATTGTTAATGTAACCTCCAAGCTTGGTCCATGCAGTTATTAATTTGGAAATAATTATCATCGTTTAAAAATATTTTTCTAATGTCACAAGTCGCATCAAACGATTTTCCTGATTTTTCCTCTCTATTGGTTATAAATTTTATGAATTTAATCTTGTTGTCAATCTAACATCCAAGATTGTTTCAAATACTTATTAGTTTGGAAAAATTGGCATCGTTTAAAAATATTTTTCTAATGTCGAAAGCCGCATCGAACGATTTTTCTGGTTTTTCCTTTCAATAGGCTATAAAAATAATCTTGTTGTCAATCTGACGTCCAAGATTGAACCCAACTCAAATAACTTTTGAAGAAATTAACATCACTTAAAAATATTTCTCTAATTTTGCAAGTCGCATCGAACGATTTTCCTGGTTTCTTCCTTTCTATAGGTTATAAATTGAGGCTTATTGTTAATGTGAGCTCCAAGCTTGGACCATTGAGTTATTAATTTGGAAATACTTATCATAGTTTAAAAATATTTTTCTAATGTCACAAGTCGCATCAAACGATTTTCCTGGTTTTTCCTCTCTATAAGTTATAAATTTTATAAATTTAATCTTGTTGTTAATTTGACATCCAAGATTGGACCAAGCACTTATCAGTTTAGAAGAAATTAGCATCGTTTAAAAATATTTTTCTAATGTCGAAAGCCGCATCGAGCATTTCTCTTGGTTTCTTCTTTTGTATAGGTTATAAATTTTCCTGGTTTCTGGCTTTCTACCGTTTATCGACCTAGACTTATCAATCCGGTATTTAAATTTGGTCAATGCTGTTATTAGTTTTGCTGTAATTAACATGCTTTAAAAATATTTTTTAATGTCGCAAGCCGCATCGAACGTTTCTACTGGTTTCTTCCTGTCCACATGTTATAAATTTAATCTTGTCGTCAATTTGATATCAAGGTATGAGCCATGCAGTTATTAGTTTGGATATAATTATCATCGTTTACAAATATTTTTCCAATGTCACAAGTCGTATTGAACGATTTTCCTGGTTTTTCCTTTCTATAGGTTAAAAATTTAATCTTGATGTCAATCTGACATCCAAGATTGAACCAAAACTTTTTAATATCGCAAGTTGCATCGAACGATTTTCCTGGTTTCTTCCTTTCTAGAGATTATAAATTGAAGCTTATTGTCAGTCTGGCATCCAAGTTTGGACCATACAGTTAATAATTTGGAAGTAATTATCATCGTTTAAAGAAATTTTTCTAATGTCGCAAGTCGCATCAAATGATTTTCCTGGTTATTCTTTTCTATAGGTTATAAATTTAATCTTGTTGTAAATCTGACATCCAAGATTGGATCAAGTACTTACTAGTTTGGAAGAAATTGGAATCATTTATAAATATTTTTCATATGTCGCAAGCCGCATCGAACGATTTCAATAGGTTATAAATTGGTGCTTATTGACAGTCCAACATCCAAGTTTGGACCATGTAGTTATTAATTTGGAAGTAATTATCATCGTTTAAAAATATTTTTCTTTTGTTGCAAGTCGCATCAAACGATTTTCCTAGTTTTTCTTTTCTGTAGGTTATAAATTTAACCTTGTTGTCAATCTGACATCCGAGATAGAACCAAACTCTTATCAGTTTTGAAGAAATTTTCATCATTTAAAAATATTTTTCTAATGTCGCAAGTCGCACTGAATGATTTCCTGGTTTCTTCCTTTCTGTAGGTTATAAATTGAGGCTTATTGTCAGTCTGACATCCAAGTTTGGACCATGCAGGTATTAATTTGGTAGTAATTATCATCGTTTAAAAATATGTTTCTAATGTTGCAAGCCTTATCAAACGATTTCCTGGTTATTCCTTTCTATAGGTTATAAATTTAATTTATTGTCAATCTGACATCCAAGATTGAACCAAACGTTTTAAAATTTTCAAACCCTTAACATTTGTTAACCTTGAAAAAAATTTTTGTAAATTTACCAAAGGTTGTAAAACCTTAAAAGGTTTTAAAATTTTAAATTTTCCCTTAAGTTTTTAAAAACCAAACCTTTTGAAAGGGAAAAGCTTTTTAAAATTTTGAAAAAATTAAAATTTTAAATTTTAAAAATTTAACATTTTGAAACCCTTTTCAAAGGTTTGAAAATTTTTTGAAAAGGGTTAAAATTTTTTAAAACCTTTAAATTTTGAAAATTTTTAAAAACCCAAAATTTACCTTGAAACCCTTGAAAAAAATTTTTTAAAATTTTTTTGGAAGTTGTAAATTGCAAACCTTTAAAAAAATTTTTTAAACCTTTAAAAAAAAACCTAAAAAACTTAAAAATTTTTCCCCAAAAAACTTTGAAAAAATTTTAATTCTCGCCCTTAAATTGAAATTTCGCTTGCATTATAACCTTAAAGCTTTGTTAACTTTGGCCCTTGAATTTAAAACGCATATAAAAGCGTTTTAAAATTTTTTGCCGAACTTTTACATTAAAGCAACTTTTTTAAACCTTTATAATAAACGTTGTAAACCATATTTTTAAAGGTTTATTTTCAAACCTTGTAAACCTTAAAATTTTAAAAATTTAAATTTTAAATTTTACAGCATTTTTTAAACACGGCCTAAAACGTTGTAAAATCAAAATTTATCTTTGAACATTGTAAAGCTGAAATTTTAAAACGTTGTAAAGTTAAATTTGTAAACTTGTACTAAAACGTTGAAATCTTAAAAGTTTTAAATTGAAATTTCGCCTGTGAAGCATTTGTAAACTTCGCAAATTTTGAAATTGTAACTTGTAAACGCTTAAATCTTGTAAATTTAATTAAATTTTTAAAAACGTTGTAAAATTTAAATGTTCAAAAGCATATATAAATTTAAACTTTAAAATTTGTAAATTATACACTTGTTGTCCAAAAATTTTGAACGGTTGAAAATTTGCAACAATAAACTTGAACTCTAAAGTTAAACTTCAAATTTTTTGAAGCATTGTATAACTTCATTCAAACGTTGTAAAGATCTAAACTAATAAAACTTAAAAAGTGTAAAAGCATTTTAAAACCTTGAAACTAAAAATTGTAAAATTTTGAAGTTGTCGCCTTGAAGCTTTGATAAAATTTTGCAAACTTTTAAACTTTGCTAACTTAAACTTGTAAACGTGAAAGCGTTTGTAAAATTTCCAAATTTTGTGAAGCATTTGTATAACATTACAAGACGTTTCAATTTTGTAGAACTTTGTAACTAAGCTTGTAAAACGCATAAATCTTAAAATTGTTGAAAATTTAAAAATTGAAACCTCTAAAAAATTTAAACTGTCTTGCAATTGTAAATGATGTTGAAATTTACTAAATTGAAACCTTGTAAAACTTAAAATTTGCAACTGTAAATTTGAACATAAATTGAACTTGAAAATTTAAAATTTTTTTAACTTGAATTGAAACCTTAAAACTTAAATCAAACGCTTGTAAATTAATTCTAAACGTTTAAAATTATAAAACTGTAAAACATTCCTAAAAACTTTAAAATACTGCAGCAAACGTTTGTCACTTTGAAAGCATTTGTAACGCTGAAGCATTTGTGAAATTTGCAAACTTTTGCAATCGCTTTGTAAACGCTATACAAACGTTTAAAAGCTCTGTATAAAGCGTTGATAAACTATTCAGCTTGAACTTTGAATACTTGTAAAATTTGATAATTGTACAAGACATATATAAGCATCTGTAAACCTTGAAAACTTTTGAAAAGCTTAACTCTGAAAAGTCTTGTAAAACTTTCAAGTTGATAAAACGTTGAATTAAATGTTGCACTTTGAAATTGTAAACCTAGTCACTTGCAAATTTAAACTATAATTATCTTGAAACGATTGTAAAACGAAACCTATAAAATTTTCAAAGTTTAAAACGCTTTGAAACATTTTAAACGTTCTCCGAAAACGTTTGTAAAACTTGCAATGTACCTTTGAAAGGCTTGTATAACATTGCAAAATTTACAAATTTTAGAACGCTTGTAGTACACTTCCAGAACGCTTGTAAACCATAGTGAAATCTTTAAAAGTTGTACGCAAATTTGTAAACTTTACGAAAGCGAACTTTGAAAGCGACATTTTGTAGAATTGTCGTGAATTTGTAAACTTGAAAAGCTTTTGAAAACGCTAATTTTAAACCTTGTATAAACTCTTGAAAACGCTAAAAGTTCGTAAAATTTCTAAAAGTTTGTAAATCTTGTACCTGAAGATATTCAAGATTAGTATTGTAAACTTGCAAACTGCAAATTTTAGACCTTTGAACTTGTAAATAAATTATGAAAGTACTGAAACGTTGTAAAACCTTGTAAAAAACTTGTAAAGTAAGAAATTTCGAAGCAATTTGTACTTAACATTGAAAATCTTATACAATTTGTAAATGAGTTGTGAATTAATTTGTAAAACGCTTAGTAAACTTAAAATCTTGTAAACTTGTAAATCTAAACTTGTAAATTTGTAAATACTGCAAATTTGTAAACATTTGACACTTAGAAACACTTGTAAATGTACGCATGTAAAAAGTTTTGAATTTAAAAGGTTATGTAAAATCTTTGAAACTTTGCAACTGAGTTTAAAACCTTAGTAACTTGCAAAACTTTTAGCTAAAGTCAGCATAAATTTGTTAAACTTTATGCAAATGTGAACTTAACACTTGTAGAACGCTTTAAAATTTTTGCATAAAGCATTGCCTTGCAAAGCATTTGTAAAATCTTGCAAGACGTTTGAAATTCTTACAAACGTTTGTAAACACTTTAGAAACTCTTGAAAACGCTTTGTAAAATTTCTAACAATTTCGTTTGGTAAATTATATAACTTAAAACTTTGAAACTTTGTACTCAAACGTTTGTAACATTTGCAAAGCTTGTAAGAGCTTTAAACCTTAACTGAAACATTTGAAAATCTTGTAAAACCTTGAAAACTTGCAACACTTGTAAAATCTTATAAAATTCTGATGTAAATTTTGACAAACTTTAATTGCAATTAAACGTCAAAACCTTTGAAATTTTGGAAGTTTGCTGTCTGTAACTTGAAAGCTGCTTGAAACCTTGAATTCTTGGAAACGGTTTATCAAAATCTTGTAAAACGTGTACAAAGAATTTGTAAAATTTCTATAAATCGTTGTGCCTGAACTTTTATATAAAACGTTGTAAACTTTGTGAACTTTGTAAGAAAGCATGTTTAAACGCATCTAAAATTGCAACTAGTTGAAAATACACTTTGTAAAACACTTTCAACCTTGTAAAAATTGTAAAATTTCTATAATAACGTTTGTAAAACTTGCAAAATTTACAGTTGTGAAGAATTGTAATTTGTAGAACCGTTGTAAAATTTTAAAGTGTTTTTAAACCTTGATAACACTTGCAAAGCGTAAAATTTTGAAAATCCTATAAACACTTGCAAACGCTTAGAAAAGCTTGTAAAATTTCCAAAAGTTGTAAACCTTGAAAATTTGTAAACTTGCAAACTTTAAACCTGTAGAAGCTTTGTAAAATTTGCTATGCGATTTGACGACTTGAAAGTTATGTATAACTATAAAGCGCTTTGCAAAATCTTTAAAACTACTTCTCAACGTTGTAAAAATTAAAATCTATGTAAAACGTTAATCATTTGAGAAATTTTGCAGAAATCTCCTGTAAACTGCATTTGTAAACATTGTATACTTGAACAATATCTTGCAAAGTTTTAAATTTGTAAACGACTTTATAACACTTCAAGCGCTGTAAAACGTTAAAATTCTTACAACGTGTAAATAGAATCATAACTTGACTGAAAGTTTTATCAAAATGTTCTGAGAACTTTGTATAACGTTCATGTAAAAGTTTGCTAAACGTTTTAAACGATTGCGCCTAGATAAACGACTTGCAAACTTAAACGTTTGTAATGAAATCGTTGTCTAATAAATTGAAACCATAAAACTTTGCAAATCTTTAGAAATTGCATATACAAACTTTAAAACCATTAAAATTTAATCCTGTAAAATTTTAAAACTTTTAACTTAAACTCTTTAAACCTTTGAAGACAGTTTGTACAAGCATTTACGTTGAAACGCATTGAAATAGTGAAACTTTACAAACGTTTGCTAAAATTTGAATTACACTTCAAACGCTAAAATTTGTAAAATTCTAACTGAGTGTAAAACTAATTCAAACGTTAATTTATGCTAAAACGCTTGTATAACACTTGAAAACTTTGTAAATTATTCAGAACGTTTCGTGTAAGCATTTGAACTTGAACGTTGAAACTATTTAAATTTTGTAGAACACTTTAAGCACTTGTAAACTTGCAAAACGTCCTTTAAAATCGACAATTGACGCTCTGAAGAAATTTACAAATTTGAAATTGCAAATTTTAAACCTTTAAACCTTGAAAATCTTTAAAATGTTGATCCTGTAAAGCATTTGTAATAACTTGCAAGTAATTTAAAATTTAATAGAAACTTGTAAACCTACAAAATCTTGTACGCTATAAAATTTAACTAAACGTTGTAAAACTTTCACAAAATTTGATAGTTAGACACTTGAAACTTAAACGTTAAATCGTAAACTTGTACTAAATTGTATAACCTTGTGAAACATTTATCATAAGTTGCTAGAATTTAAAATTTTGTAAACGCTTGTAACATTGCAAACGTTTAAAACTCAATTACTTGTAAAATTTAGTAAACTTGCAAAGCTTGTAAACGCATATAAAATCTTGAAAAACGCTTCAAAACTATTTCAAATCCATTAAACACTTGTAAACCTTTGCATAAACGTTGTAAACTTGCATAATTTAAACGAATTTTGTAAACGTTGTTACTTGCAAATTTGTAAACCTTGTGAACGCATTGTAAACGTTTGTAAACGATTTAAATTGACTTTAAGCACGTTGTAAATTCGAACTTAAAATTTACTTGAAAATGATATAAATACTTGTCAAAGCTTGTAAAACATATTAAAATTTCTAAAAGTTGTAAATACTTGTCAAAACTGATAAAAACGTTGTATCAAAAGTTTAAAATTCTTGCAGTTAACGCTTGTAAGCAAGACTTTGTAAACGTTGCAAAACTTGTAAATTTGCAAAGTTGTCTTGAACCTTGTAAAGCCTTGTAAACGCTGCTAAACTTAAAATACGTTGTAAATCTTGCAAAATCTCTAAATACTTGAATCGAAAACTTTGTAAAATTCTTGCAAATGCCTTTAAATTTTTACAAATGTTATCTTGAAAGCTTTGTAAACCTTGAAGACATTTGAAAGTTAAAACTTTAAAATTTATGAACCTTGTCGTAAAACGTTGAAAATCTTGTAAAACGATTTAAAGATTTGAAAATTCTAAAACACTTTCAAATTTAAAACGCTTGTAAATACCTTGTAAAATTTTCATAAACGCTTTGTAAATTTCAAAATCTATTACAAATCATTTTGTAAACCTGAATAACGTTGTAAAATTTTGAAACGCTTGCTTAGAACTTTAAGCGTAAGATTTAAATCTTTGTAAACGCTTTGAATATTGAGCCTTGTAAACGCTTTAAACGTTGTAACAATTTAAATTTTGCAAACGTTTGAACCTATTAAACACTTGTAAACCTTAAAACGTTTGTAAAATTCTGCAAATGTTGTAGGAAGCATTGTATACATAAACGCTTGAAAACGTTTAAATCTTTTGAAACTTTAGAAGTCGCTTGAAACGTTGTATAACATTTAAATTTGAAAATTAGTTGCAAATTTGCAAATTGAAACACATTAGAACGCTTGTAAAACTTGAAATTTGTACAAATTTAGTTAAACTTAAATTGCAAAATCCTATTAAAACACTTTAAACTTGAAAACGTTTGTAAAATCTGAAAGCATTTGTAAACTTTGAGAAGTTCTTGAAACGTCTTTGTAAATTTGCAAACTTTAAATTGAAACTTAAAGCTTGTAAAACATGCAAAGCTTGTAGAACGATAAATATTTCAACTTGAACACTTTGTAAAACTAATTCAAACCTTAAACATTGCAAACTTGATAAAGCAATTTAAAATTCTTGAAAAGTTGTAACCTAACTTGAAACTTTGAAAACGCATTAAATCTTTAGTTGTAAACCTCTTGAAACATTTGAAACTCTGTAAACGCATGAAACGTTTGAAAATTTAAAAGATTTGTACTTGAAAGATTTTATAACGTTGAACTTATAACTTTTTGAAGCTTGAATCTAAAACTTTGTAGAAATCGTTGTAAAATTGCAAACGTTTGCAATAAACATTATAAACATTATTACAAACGTACAAACTTTGAAACTCCTGATAAACGTTACCTGTAAAATTCTGCAAATACGCTTTGAAAATTTGTAAACTTAAACGTTATGCAAATTTGTAAACGCTTGTGTATACGGCAACTTGTAAAATTTTGTAAATTTAGTAATCTTGGAAGGACTTGTATAACTAATTCTAATAACATTGTAAATTTGCAATCCTATTAACCTTGTAAACACTTTGAAAATTTGCAAATTTGTCAAACTGTAAAATTTGTAAATTCTAAACTATTTGCAAACTACTTTAAACACTTGCTGTAAACTCTGAAAGCTTGTAAAATTTAAAATTTGTATTTGGAAATTTGTAACTTGCAAACATTTGTAAAACTTTAAATCTTGAAACTTGTAAACTTGTAAAATCGCTTGTAAAAGCATCTAAAATTTGTAAAATAGTTGCAAAACTTTAACTTCTGAAACTTTGTAATTACGATTGTAAACTTTAAATTGTAAACATTGTAGTAATTGCAGCTTGTAAACATGTTGTAAATTCATTTGAAACGCTTGTAAACATTCAAAACCTTTAAAACTTTAACAAAGTTTCTGTAAATTTAAACTTGCTAAAACTTTGCATAAATCCTTTGTAACCTTGTAGAACACTTGCAAACGCTTGAAAGAACTTTTAAAACGTTCTTTGAAACTGATTAAATTCGTAAATTGTGAAAGCTTTGTATAACTTACAAAGTTTGCACTTATTTTGTAAACTTGTAAAATCTTGCAAACGCTTGTAAAACGTATTAAAATTTTAAATAATTTTGCAAAATTTGAAAACTTGAAAATTTTGAAACTTTAAAATTTTAAATCTTGAAAACGTTTATAACGTTGCAAGTTACGTTTGTGAAGCTATTTGTAAACGCTTAAACATTAAACGTTTTAAAACTTTTAAATTGCTGCTATTAAAACCTTATAAACTTTAAAAACGTTTGAAATTCAATATAAACTTTCCAGTAAACTTTGTAAACTGCAGAATGTCGCCTTTGTAGAACTTTTATAACGCTTGAAAAGCTTTGCAAAACGCTATTAAACTTGGTTAAAATTTGCAAACGCTTGTAAACATTAATTTAAGCGTTTGAAATTTCTGAAATTTGAACATTTGTACATCGTTGCAAACCATTTGTAAAATTTTAGACACTTAAAGCGTTGAAAACGTAATTTAAAACTTGAAACTTCCTATAAAACTTGAAACCTAAAACGTTTGTAAAATTTATTATCGTTTGAAGATTTGTATAACGATTGAAAATTTACAAATCTTTTAGAAATTGTTAACTCTTGAATTGTAAAATTTAAACATTCTTAATAAACGTTGTAAAATTTGCAAATCATTTTAAAAATCTTAAACGCTTGAAAATCGCTTGTAAAAGCTTGTAACATGTTGCAACGTTGAAAATTTGCAAATTACAATTGTAACTTGCAAATAAACTTAATTGTAAAACTTTGCAAATCTTGTAAATTTAAACTTGTAAACACTTGCAAAACGTTTGTAAAATTTTAGAATTGCAGCGTTGTAACGCATTTGAAAATTTTGACAAACGTTTAAAATTTTAATCCTAAACACTTGTAAACACTTGTAAACGCTGTAAAACGTTTAAATATCGTTAAAATCATTTGAAACTTTTAAACTTGTAAACTTTGAAAGTTGTAAACACTTATGTACACTTTGAAAGCGTTGTAAAAGCATTGCAAAATTTTAAAACTTGAAAACGTTAAATTTTGCAAAATTTTAAACATCTTGAAAACGTTAACTCTGAAATGTCTAGTATTGAAAATTTTATTAAGATTTGAATGTTGCAAGCATTTGTACAAACTTTTAAGACGTTCAGAATTTTAGTAAACTTGCAAATTGAAGCTTGTAAAACGCATATAAAACTTGCAAAAAATCGTTGTAAAAATTTAAATCCTTAACTGTAAAACTATGTAACACGATTGCAAAATTCAAAATTTTCAAATCTTTGAAGAATTTGTAAACTGCTAAACGTTTAAACATTTTGCAATACGTTTGAACATCTGTAAAGCTTACTTACAAAATTATGAAACGTTTGAATTGAGAAACTTGTAGAAACTTGAAATTTGTAAACCTTAAAATTTGTAAAATCTTAAAACGTTTGCAAACTTTTGTAAACGCTTGTAACACTTGCAAATTTTGTAAACGCAAAAATTTGCTTGAAACGCTTGTAAATGACATTATCAAATTGTAGAACCTTGTAGTAACTTCTGCAAAGTGCTTGTAAAGTATAAAATCTAATAAAGACGTTTGCAAAATTTATTGAAACTTGTAAACCTTGAAACGCTTGTAAAACTTTACAAAGTTTATAATTTGAAGCATATTATAACCTTGCAAAACGTTGTAAAATTTCTGAAAACGTTGTTAAAATTTGCGAAACCTGTAAAACGCAAACGTTTGTAAAATTTCTGCAGAATTTGTGATGTGACCAATGTTCGCTGAAACTTTGCATAATCGCATTATAAATTTGAAACTTTAACACTTGAAAGGCTTGAAAACGCATTAGAAACGTTTAAACGAAATATTGCAAATCTTGTAAACACTTAAAACTTTGAAACGCTTTAAAAACTTTGAAATTCTAAACGTTTGTTAAACGTTTGAAACCATTTATAACGCGAATTGAAATTTTGTACGTTAGATTAAACAGTTTTAAAATTTTGAAATTCTTGAAATTGTAAACTATCAGTATTTTAATAAAGTTGAAAATTTCGAACAAGTTGTAAACGACACTTGAAATTCGAAAGCTTTAATGCAAATCTTGCAATGTAACATAAATCTTTAAAACGTTGAAATTTCTCAAATTGCACGCTTGTAAAACATTGTAAACTTGAAAACGTTAAATTTTGACCAAGATTTGTAAGCCTTGTAAGCATTTGTATCTTGAAGACGTTTGTAAACTTTTGTATACACTTGAAACGCTTGTGAAACGCTTATTTAAAATGTATAACTTGAAAATTTGTAAAACCTATTAAAACTTGAAACCTCGTAAAACTTTTAAAATTCTAAAACGTTCGTAAGATTTGTAACGGTTGCAAAATTTCAAACTTTAAATCTTGTAAATTGAAACTTTGTAAATGTTAAGAATGTAAAATTTGAAAGTTGTAAAGATTGTCAAATTAAATTGATAAAGTTATATTCAAAATCTATAAAACACTTGAAACCTCCAAACGTTGTAAAACGTTTGAAAATTCTTGCTAAATTCGTGAAATTTGAAATATTTGCAAACTTTATCTAAACGTCTTGTAAACGTTGAAAGCATTGTATAAACCTTTAAAAGCTTTTAAAACTTTAAACTTGTAAAATTTCGCAAGATTTGTAAACATTGCAAGCGTTCTGAAACCTTTGTAAACATTGTAACACTTAGTTGAAACCTTAGTAAACTCTTGCAAACGAAAAATTTAAAATTTTAAAATTTTTAAAAACTTAAATTCAAACTTTGAAACCTTTGTAAACCTCTGCACATTAAACGTTTGAAATTTTAAAAGTTGTAAGACATACGTTGCAAAGGAACTTTATGTAAGCACTGTAAACTTGCAACGTTGTAAAGACGATTTAAAATTTTATAAACATTGTAAGACACTTGCAAATTTGCTAAAACTATAAAACTTTGCAAAGTTAAAATTTTGCAAAATTTTGCTAAGAATTTGTAACGCTTGAACTTTGTAAATTTTAGCATAACGTTTAGCAACTTTAAACGTTGTTACAAATTCTTAAAACGGTAATTGCAAACGCATGTAAAACATTTAAACTGATTTGTGAACATTTAACAGTTGTATACTATTGGAACATTGTAATACACGGTTGCAGACATCTTGTAAAATTTAAACTTAAACGCTTGTTAACTTAAAATCTGATAAAACGTGTAAAATCTTCAAAATTTAAAATTTATAAAACGCTTGTAAACTTTAAAACTTGTGTAAAAGTTGCTACTATGTTGCACTTTGTAAACCTTAAACTTAATTCTGCTTTAAGCAATATTTAGTACTTGATAACGTTGTAAAGCATAAAGTTTACAATTGTAAAACATTCAAAATTATTAAAATTAACCTTGAAAATTTAACTTAAAGTTTGTAAATCTTTGAAACTTGTGAAAGTTGCAAATTTGAACATAAACGCTTGTAAATCTTTTGAAAACGTTGTAAAAACTTGCAAAGACCTTTAAAACATTATAAAAGTCGTTGTAAAATTTCTCAAATGTTTCTAAAGATTTGTAAACGTTTAAGACATTGAATTTTGAGAAAGTTGTATACATGCAAATGCTAAACGATAAAAATTTACAAACGTTGAAAATTTGCAAAATCCTTTAGAATGTGCTGTGAACTTGAAAACGTTGTTGAAATTTAACGTTGCAGAATTGGCTTTGTAGAAACCTTGAAAACGCTTGTAAAACGCATAAAGTTTTGTAAACTTTGTAAACTTAAGACTTAAAGCATTAAACCTTAAAATTTGAAATTGCGAGTATTTTGCTTAAATTTGAACTTAAACACTTGAAACTCTTGAAAAGCTTGTAAAATTGCATTAAAATCTTTAAAACATTGAAAACTTAAACTTTAAATTTTACGAAGTTTAGTAACTTTAAACGTTGCAACATCTAAATTTTGTGAAGCTTGTAAATTGCAAACATTGAAAACTTGAAAATTTATAAACGTTGAAACTTTAAAATTTAAAAATTTCAAACCTTAAAATTGTAAAATTTCAAAATGCTTTAAACCTTGTAGATTACTCACAAAACGTTTGTAAATTCTGAGAATTTCGCTGTGAATGTAACTCAACGTTGAAATAGAATCAACTTATAGCTTGTAAACGATATCAGTTATTAAAATTCTCAAAATTTCTACATTTTAAAGCTTGCAAATCTAAGTTTGAAAATTTTAAATTTATAACATTGCAAAACGCTGACTTGTAAAACTTGAAAATTTAAATTGAAATTTAAAATCTTTAAATTGAAATTTAAACTTTGCAAATTTACTAAGTTTCGTTAATTTGCAAATTTAAGACTCAATTTTCAGAGACTTGTAGTACATTGCAAACGTTAAAACATAAAATTTAACAAACGGTTATATTAAATCCAATAAAATTTGACAAACTCAGAAATACCCTTTGTAAATTTCGTAAATAGTGTTGAAAATTATCTTTGATACTTATAACGTTGAAAATACAATTTGTAACCTTGGCATAGCTTTAAATTATTAGATATCGTTGAAATCTGCAGTACGATGTTGTCAACTAAAATTTAATATTAGCAACTAGTGACACTCGTGAACGCTGAACGCTATGTTAAGATATAACTTGTTAAAATTATTAGGAATGCTTAAAACTTTAACGGTTATTTAGTAATTTGCATGCACGTGAACTTTGACAAGTTCAGATGTTTTAAACGATTTATTCGGGCTTTGTAATATAAGCTTGTAAAATAGTAAATTTTTCAAAAGTTTAAAATGAATCTGAAAACTTTAAAATTCAAACTTTGAAAATTTTAAATTACTTTAAGCTTTAAAATTTAAATTTTAAACTTAGTATTGAAACTTTTTAGTATTTGAATATTTTAAAACTTTGTAATTTTAAATTGCCCTTAGAAAATAATTTTAAATAAAGCGTTTAAGATACAAACAAACGTTGCAAACCTGAAAAGTTGAAAATTTGAATGTTGTAAGCTTGAAGCTATTTAAACGCTACTTGTAATACGTTTGCAAATTTTACTTTAGTACTTTGCAGTTGAAGCTTGTTTGAAACGTATTGAAGTACAAGTCGCATTTTAATGATTCTGCTTTGTGGCCTTGAAATTTAATAACTTTAGTTTGCAACTCTATTTTGTAAAACTTGTAGTACATATTTGCAAATACTTTAAAAGCATTATAAAATTCTAAAAACGTTTAGAAATTTCTCAAATTTGTAAACCTTGTAAACCTCAAAATTTAAAATTTTAACAATGTATACTTGCGTTGAAGCATTTATTATAACGGTGAAGACGATTTGAAATCTTAGAACGCTTGTAGTACACTTGCAAAGCGCTTGTAAAATGCATGTCAAATTCTGAATAACGTTGTAAAATATTTGCAGAATTTATAAAACACTTGTAAACCTGCTAGAACGGAAAATTTCTACAGATATGTTGTCAGCACATGTGAAGCATTTGTATAACTTTCAAGACGTTTAGCAAATCTTTATTGTAGAACACTTGTAGTAACACTTGCAAAGCGACTTGTAAAACGCATATAAAATTCTTGACAAACGGTTAAAATATTTGCAAAATCCTTTAGAAGACACTTGTAAACCTTCCTGAAAACGTTTGTAAAATTTCTACACAATGTTATCGTTTGGGAAGCATTTGTATAACGGTTCAAGACTTTACAAATTATTTTGTAGAACAGCTTGATAGTACATCTTGCAAGCGCTTGTAAATACGCATATAATAATTCTTAAACTAAACGGTTGTAAAATATTCGCAAAATCGGCTAGATAAAATGCGAACTTGGAAACGCTCAGATATAAACGTTTGTAAAATTTCTGCAGAATGTTGTCGCCTGTGAAGCATTTGTATAACGTGTCAAACGTTTGAATCTATTTGTAGAACGCTTGTGTACACTTGCAAAGCGCTTGTAAAACGCATTAAAATTTAAAAGGTTTGTAAAATTTTGCAGAATTGTTAAAATTGAAACTGATATTTCTACAAATGTTATCGTTTGAAGCATTTGTATAACTTTGCAAGACGTTTGCAAATCTATTTTGTAGAACACTTGTAGTACACTTGCAAAGCGCTTGTAAAACGCATATAAAATTCTTGACAAACGGTTTAAAATATTTGCAAAATCCTATTAAAACACTTGTAAACCTCCTGAAAACGTTTGTAAAATTTCTACACAATGTTATCGTTTGGGAAGCATTTGTATAACGTTGCAACTTTACAAATTTTTGTAGAACGCTTGTGTACACTTGCGAAGCGCTTGTAAAACGCATATAAAATTTTAATAAAGGTTGTAAGAATATTCGCATCCTAGTAGAAACACTTGCGAAGCGCTTGTAAAACGCATATAAAATTCTTGAACTAAACGGTTGTAAAATATTCGCAAAATCCTAATTAAAACACTTGCAAACCTCCAGATAAAACGTTTGTAAAATTTCTGCAGAATGTTGTCGCCTGTGAAGCATTTGTATAACGCTTGCAAAGACGTTTGCAAATCCTTTTTGTAGAACGCTTGTAGCTACACTTGCAAAGCGCTTGTAAAACGCATATAAAATTCTTGAAAACGGTTAAAATGTTCAAAATCCTATAAAACACTTGCAAACCTCCGAAACGTTTGTAAAATTTCTGCACAATGTTTCGTGAAGCATTTGTATAACGCTTGCAAAACGTTTGCAAATCCTTTTTGTAGAACGCTTGTGCTACACTTGGAAAGCGCTTGTAAAACGCATATAAAAGCGTTTGTAAAATTTCTGCAGAATGTTGTCGCCTGTGAAGCATTTGTATAACTATTACAAGACGTTTGCAACTCTATTTTGTAGAACACTTGTAGTACACTTGCAAAGCGCTTGTAAAACGCATATAAAATTCTTGACAAACGGTTAAAATATTTGCAAAATCCTATTAAAACACTTGTAAACCTCCTGAAAAACGTTTGTAAAATTTCTACACAATGTTATCGTTTGGGAAGCATTTGTATAACGGTTGCAAGACATTTACAAATTTTTTTGTAGAACGCTTGTAGTACACTTGCAAAGCGCTTGTAAAACGCATATAAAATTCTTAATAAACGGTTGTAAAATATTCGCAAAATCCTAATAAAACACTTGCAAACCTCCAGAAAAACGTTTGTAAAATTTCTGCAGAATGTTGTCGCCTGTGAAGCATTTGTATAACGCTTGCAAAACGTTTGCAAATCCTTTTTGTAGAACGCTTGTGCTACACTTGGAAAGCGCTTGTAAAACGCATATAAAAGCGTTTGTAAAATTTCTGCAGAATGTTGTCGCCTGTGAAGCATTTGTATAACTATTACAAGACGTTTGCAACTCTATTTTGTAGAACACTTGTAGTACACTTGCAAAGCGCTTGTAAAACGCATATAAAATTCTTAATCAAACGGTTAAAATATTTGCAAAATCCTATTAAAACACTTGTAAACCTCCTGAAAAACGTTTGTAAAATTTCTACACAATGTTATCGTTTGGGAAGCATTTGTATAACGGTTGCAAGACATTTACAAATTTTTTTGTAGAACGCTTGTAGTACACTTGCAAAGCGCTTGTAAAACGCATATAAAATTCTTGACAAACGGTTGTAAAATATTTGCAAAATCCTATAAAACACTTGTAAACCTCCTGAAAACGTTTGTAAAATTTCTACAGAATGTTGTCGCCTGTGAAGCATTTGTATAACTGCTTGCAAGACGTTTGCAAATCTTTTTGTAGAACACTTGTAGTACACTTGCAAAGCGCTTGTAAAACGCATATAAAATTCTTGACAAACGGTTAAAATATTTGCAAAATCCTATTAAAACACTTGTAAACCTCCTGAAAAACGTTTGTAAAATTTCTACACAATGTTATCGTTTGGGAAGCATTTGTATAACTGGTTGCAAGACGTTTAGCAAATCTTTTTGTAGAACGCTTGTAGTACACTTGCAAAGCGCTTGTAAAACGCATATAAAATTCTTGACATAAACGGTTGTAAAATATTTCGCAAAATCCTATTAAAACACTTGCAAACCTCCAGAAAAACGTTTGTAAAATTTCTGCAGAATGTTGTCGTTTGGTGAAGCATTTGTATAACGGCTTGCAAAACGTTTGCAAATCCTTTTTGTAGAACGCTTGTGCTACACTTGGAAAGCGCTTGTAAAACGCATATAAAAGCGTTTGTAAAATTTCTGCAGAATGTTGTCGCCTGTGAAGCATTTGTATAACTATTACAAGACGTTTGCAACTCTATTTTGTAGAACACTTGTAGTACACTTGCAAAGCGCTTGTAAAACGCATATAAAATTCTTGACAAACGGTTAAAATATTTGCAAAATCCTATTAAAACACTTGTAAACCTCCTGAAAAACGTTTGTAAAATTTCTATACAATGTTATCGTTTGGGAAGCATTTGTATAACGGTTGCAAGACATTTACAAATTTTTTTGTAGAACGCTTGTAGTACACTTGCGAAGCGCTTGTAAAACGCATATAAAATTCTTAATAAACGGTTGTAAAATATTCGCAAAATTCTAATAAAACACTTGCAAACCTCCAGAAAAACGTTTGTAAAATTTCTGCAGAATGTTGTCGCCTGTGAAGCATTTGTATAACGCTTGCAAAACGTTTGCAAATCCTTTTTGTAGAACGCTTGTGCTACACTTGGAAAGCGCTTGTAAAACGCATATAAAAGCGTTTGTAAAATTTCTGCAGAATGTTGTCGCCGTGAAGCATTTGTATAACTATTACAAGACGTTTGCAACTCTATTTTGTAGAACACTTGTAGTACACTTGCAAAGCGCTTGTAAAACGCATATAAAATTCTTAATAAACGGTTAAAATATTTACAAAATCCTATTAAAACACTTGTAAACCTCCTGAAAACGTTTGTAAAATTTCTACACAATGTTATCGTTTGGGAAGCATTTGTATAACGGCTGCAAGACATTTGTAAATTTTCTGTAGAACGCTTGTAGTACACTTGCAAAGCGCTTGTAAAAGGCATGTAAAATTCTTGACAAACGGTTGTAAAATATTTGCAAGAATTGTACTAAAACACTTGTAAACCTCCTGAAACGTTTGTAAAATTTCTACAGAATGTTGTCGCCTGTGAAGCATTTGTATAACTCTTGCAAGACGTTTGCAAATCTTTTTGTAGAACACTTGTAGTACACTTGCAAAGCGCTTGTAAAACGCATATAAAATTCTTGACAAACGGTTGTAAAATATTTGCAAAATCTCTATTAAAACACTTGTAAACCTCCTGAAAACGTTTGTAAAATTTCTACACAATGTTATCGTTTGTGAAGCATTTGTATAACGGCTTGCAAGACGTTTGTAAATCTTTCTGTAGAACGCTTGTAGTACACTTGCAAAGCGCTTGTAAAACGCATATAAAATTCTTGACAAACGGTGTAAAATATTTGCAAAATCCTACTTAAAACACTTGCAAACCTCCAGAAAAACGTTTGTAAAATTTCTGCAGAATGTTGTAGCCTGTGAAGCACTTGTATAACGTTTCCAAGACGTTTGCAAATTTTTGTAGAACGCTTGTAGTACACTTGCAAAGCGCTTGTAAAACGCTTGTAAAATTCTTGACAAACGGTTGTAAAATATTTGCAAAATCCTACTAAAACACTTGTAAACCTTATGAAAAACGTTTGTAAAATTTCTGCAGGTTGTTGTCGCCTGTTGAAGCATTTGTATAACGCTTGTCAAGACGTTTGCCAATCTTTTATGTAAAACGCATGTACTATACACTTGCAAAGCGCTTGTAAAACGCCTATAAAATTCTTGACAAACGGTTGTAAAATATTTGCACAAATCCTACTAAAACACGTTGTAAACCTCATGAAAAACGTTTGTAAAATTTCTGCAAATGTTGTCGCCTGTGAAGCATTTGTATAACGTTGCAAGACGTTTGCAATTTTTGTAGAACGCTTGTAGCTACACTTGCAAAGCGCTTGTAAAACGCACTATAAAATTCTTGACGCAAACGGTTGTAAAATATTTACAAAATCCTAATGAAACACTTGTAAACCTCATGAAAACGTTTGTAAAATTTCTGCAAAATGTTATTGCCTGTGAAGGATTTGTATAACGCTTACAATACGTTTGCAAATCTTTTGTAGAACGCTTATAGTACACTTGCAAAGCGCTTATAAAACGCATATAAAATTCTTGACTAACGGTTGTAAAATATTTGCAAAATCCTAATAAAACACTTGTTGAAAACTTTGTAAAATTTCTGCAGAATGTTTGTGCCTGTGAAGCATTTGTATAACGCTTGCAAGACGTTTGCAAATTTTTGTAGAACGCTATAGTACACTTGCAAAAGCGCTTGTAAAACGCTTATAAATATTCTTAACAAACGGGTATAAAATATTTGCAACAATCCTACTAAAACACGTTGTAAACCTCATGAAAAACGTTTGTAAAATTTCTGCGGAATGTTGTCGTCCTGTGAAGCATTTGTATAACGCTTGCAAGGACATTTGCAAATCTTTTGTAGAACGCTTGTAGTACACTTGCAAAGCGCTTGTAAAACGCAATATAAAATTCTTGACAAACGGTTGTAAAATATTTGCAAAATCCTTAACTAAAACACTTGCTAAACCTCCTGAAAACGTTTGTAAAATTTCTGCAGAATGTTGTCGCCTGTGAAGCATTTGTATAACGCTTGCAAGACGTTTGCAAATCTATTTTGTAGAACGCTTGTAGTACACTTGCAAAGCGCTTGTAAAACGCATATAAAATTCTTGACAAACGGTTGTAAAATATTTGCAAAATTCTAATAATAACACTTTAAAACCTTGAAAAACGTTTGTAAAATTTCTGCTGTATGTTGTCGCCTTGACATTTGTATAACGCTTGCAAGACGCTTGCAAATCTTTTTGTAGAACGCTGTAGTACACTTGCAAAGCGCTTGTAAAAGGCATATAAAATTCTTAACAAACGGTTGTAAAATATTCGCAAAATCCTAATAAACCACTTGCAACCTCCTGAGAAACGTTTGTAAAATTTCTGCAAATGTTGTCGTCTGTGAAATATTTGTATAACGCTTGCAAGGACGCTTTGCAAATCTTTTTGTAGAACACTTGTAGTACACTTGCAAAGCGCTTGTAAAACGCATATAAAATTCTTGACAAACGGTTGTAAAATATTTGCAAAATCCTAATTAAAGACTTGTAAACCTCCTGAAAACGTTTGTAAAATTTCTGCACAATGTTATCGTTTGGTGAAGCATTTGTATAACGGTTGCAAGACATTTGCAAATTTTTTGTAGAACGCTTGTAGTACACTTGCAAAGCGCTTGTAAAACGCATATAAAATTCTTAATAAACGGTTGTAAAATATTTGCAAAATCCTAATAAAACACTTGCAAACCTCCAGAAAAACGTTTGTAAAATTTCTGCAGAATGTTGTCGCCTGTGAAGCATTTGTATAACGCTTGCAAGACGTTTGCAAATCCTTTTGTAGAACGCTTGTAGCTACACTTGCGAAAGCGCTTGTAAAACGCATATAAAAGTTCTTAATAACGTTGTAAAATTTCTGCAGAATGTTGTCGCCTGTGAAGCATTTGTATAACCTATTACAAGACGTTTGCAACTCTATTTTGTAGAACACTTGTAGTACACTTGCAAAGCGCTTGTAAAACGCATATAAAATTCTTAATGCAAACGGTTAAAATATTTACAAAATCCTATTAAAACACTTGTAAACCTCCTGAAAACGTTTGTAAAATTTCTACACAATGTTATCGTTTGGGAAGCATTTGTATAACGGCTTGCAAGACGTTTGTAAATTTTTTGTAGAACGCTTGTAGTACACTTGCAAAGCGCTTGTAAAAGGCATATAAAATTCTTGACAAACGGTTGTAAAATATTTGCAAAATTGTACTAAAACACTTGTAAACCTTGAAACGTTTGTAAAATTTCTACAGAATGTTGTCGCCTGTGAAGCATTTGTATAACTCTTGCAAGACGTTTGCAAATCTTTTTGTAGAACACTTGTAGTACACTTGCAAAGCGCTTGTAAAACGCATATAAAATTCTTGACAAACGGTTGTAAAATATTTCCAAAATCCTATTAAAACACTTGTAAACCTCCTGAAAACGTTTGTAAAATTTCTACACAATGTTATCGTTTGGTGAAGCATTTGTATAACGGTTGCAAGACATTTACAAATCTTTTTGTAGAACGCTTGTAGTACACTTGCGAAGCGCTTGTAAAACGCATATAAAATTCTTGACATAAACGGTTGTAAAATATTTCGCAAAATCCTATTAAAACACTTGTCAAACCTCCAGAAAAACGTTTGTAAAATTTCTGCAGAATGTTGTCGCCTGTGAAGCATTTGTATAACGCTTGCAAAGACGTTTGCAAATCTTTTTGTAGAACGCTTGTAGCTACACTTGCGAAAGCGCTTGTAAAACGCATATAAAATTCTTAATAAACGGTGTAAAATATTCTGCAAGAATGTTGTCGCCTATGAAAGCATTTGTATAACCTCCATTACAAGACGTTTGCAACATTTCTGCAGAAACTTGTAGTACACTTGCAAAGCATTTGTAATAACGCATATGCAAAATTCTTGACAAATCGGTTTGTAGAACGCTTGTGCAACATCCTATGAAAAGCGCTTGTAAACCCATGATAAAACGTTTGTAAAATTTCTGCATACGAATGTTGTCGTTTGGTGAAGCATTTGTATAACTGTTGCAAGACGTTTGCAAATCTTTTTGTAGAACGCTTGTAGTACACTTGCAAAGCGCTTGTAAAACGCATATAAAATTCTTAATAAACGGTTGTAAAATATTTGCAAAATCCTAATTAAAACACTTGTAAACCTCCTGAAAACGTTTGTAAAATTTCTGCAGAATGTTGTCGTTTGGTGAAGCATTTGTATAACGCTTGCAAAGACGTTTGCAAATCCTTTTGTAGAACGCTTGTAGCTACACTTGCAAAGCGCTTGTAAAACGCATATAAAATTCTTATAAACGGTTGTAAAATATTCTGCAAGAATGTTGTCGCTAATGAAAGCATTTGTATAACCTCCATTACAAGACGTTTGCAACTCTATTTCTGTAGAAACTTGTCGTACACTGTGCAAAGCATTTGTAATAACGCATATGCAAAACGTCTTGACAAATCGGTTAAAATATTGTCCAGAACGCTGCTACATTGAAAGCGCTTGTAAAACCGCATGATAAAACGTTTGTAAAATTTCTACACAATGTTATCGCTCTTGGGAAGCATTTGTATAACGGTTGCAAGACGTTTGCAACTCTATTTTGTAGAACGCTTGTAGTACACTTGCAAAGCGCTTGTAAAACGCATATAAAATTCTTAAAACGGTTGTAAAATATTTCGCAAAATCCTAATAAAACACTTGTAAACCTCCTGAAAAACGTTTGTAAAATTTCTGCAGAATGTTGTCGTTTGGTGAAGCATTTGTATAACGGTTGCAAAGACGTTTGCAAATCCTTTTGTAGAACGCTTGTAGCTACACTTGCAAAGCGCTTGTAAAACGCATATAAAATTCTTAATAAACGGTTGTAAAATATTCTGCAAGAATGTTGTCGCCTAATGAAAGCATTTGTATAACCTCCATTACAAGACGTTTGCAACTCTATTTCTGTAGAAACTTGTCGTACACTGTGCAAAGCATTTGTAATAACGCATATGCAAAACGTCTTGACAAATCCGTTTTGTAGAACGCTTTGCTAACATCCTATTGAAAGCGCTTGTAAAACCGCATGATAAAAGCGTTTGTAAAATTTCTGCAGAATGTTGTCGTTTGGTGAAGCATTTGTATAACGGTTGCAAGACGTTTGCAACTCTATTTTGTAGAACGCTTGTAGTACACTTGCAAAGCGCTTGTAAAACGCATATAAAATTCTTGACAAACGGTTGTAAAATATTTGCAAAATCCTAATTAAAACACTTGTAAACCTCCTGAAAAACGTTTGTAAAATTTCTGCAGAATGTTGTCGTTTGGTGAAGCATTTGTATAACGGTTGCAAAGACGTTTGCAAATCCTTTTTGTAGAACGCTTGTAGCTACACTTGCAAAGCGCTTGTAAAACGCATATAAAATTCTTAATAAACGGTTGTAAAATATTCTGCAAGAATGTTGTCGCCTAATGAAAGCATTTGTATAACCTCCATTACAAGACGTTTGCAACTCTATTTCTGTAGAAACTTGTCGTACACTGTGCAAAGCATTTGTAATAACGCATATGCAAAATTCGTTAATGCAAATCGGTTAAAATATTGTACAAAATCCTATTGAAAGCGCTTGTAAAACGCATGATAAAAGCGTTTGTAAAATTTCTGCAGAATGTTGTCGTTTGGTGAAGCATTTGTATAACTGTTGCAAGACGTTTGCAACTCTATTTTGTAGAACGCTTGTAGTACACTTGCAAAGCGCTTGTAAAAGGCATATAAAATTCTTGACAAACGGTTGTAAAATATTTGCAGAATTCTACTAAAACACTTGTAAACCTTGCAAAATTTCTACAGAATGTTGTCGCCTGTGAAGCATTTGTATAACTCTTGCAAGACGTTTGCTAAATCTTTCTTGTAGAACGCTTGTAGTACACTTGCAAAGCGCTTGTAAAACGCATATAAAATTCTTGACAAACGGTTGAAAATATTTGCAAGAACCTATGTACAAAACACTTGTAAACCTCCTGAAAACGTTTGTAAAATTTCTACAGAATGTTGTCGTTTGGTGAAGCATTTGTATAACTGTTGCAAGACGTTTGCAAATCTTTTTGTAGAACGCTTGTAGTACACTTGCGAAGCGCTTGTAAAACGCATATAAAATTCTTAATAAACGGTTGTAAAATATTCGCAAAATCCTAATTAAAACACTTGTAAACCTCCTGAAAAACGTTTGTAAAATTTCTGCAGAATGTTGTCGTTTGGTGAAGCATTTGTATAACGCTTGCAAAGACGTTTGCAAATCCTTTTTGTAGAACGCTTGTAGCTACACTTGCAAAGCGCTTGTAAAACGCATATAAAATTCTTATAAACGGTTGTAAAATATTCTGCAGAATGTTGTCGCCTAATGAAGCATTTGTATAACTATTACAAGACGTTTGCAACTCTATTTCTGTAGAACTAGCTTGTAGCTGACACTGTGCAAAGCGCTTGTAAAACGCATATAAAATTCTTGACAAACGGTTAAAATATTTGCAAAATCCTATTAAAACACTTGTAAACCTCCTGAAAAACGTTTGTAAAATTTCTACACAATGTTATCGTTTGGGAAGCATTTGTATAACGGTTGCAAGACATTTACAAATTTTTTGTAGAACGCTTGTAGTACACTTGCAAAGCGCTTGTAAAACGCATATAAAATTCTTGAACTAAACGGTTGTAAAATATTTCGCAAAATCCTAATTAAAACACTTGCAAACCTCCTAGAAAAACGTTTGTAAAATTTCTGCAGAATGTTGTCGCCTGTGAAGCATTTGTATAACGCTTGCAAAGACGTTTGCAAATCCTTTTGTAGAACGCTTGTAGCTACACTTGCAAAGCGCTTGTAAAACGCATATAAAATTCTTATAAACGGTGTAAAATATTCTGCAAGAATGTTGTCGCCTATGAAGCATTTGTATAACCTCCATTACAAGACGTTTGCAACTCTATTTCTGTAGAAACTTGTCGTACACTTGCAAAGCATTTGTAATAACGCATATGCAAAATTCTTGACAAATCGGTTTTGTAGAACGCTTGTGCAACATCCTATTAAAGCGCTTGTAAAACCGCATGATAAAACGTTTGTAAAATTTCTACACAATGTTATCGTTTGGGAAGCATTTGTATAACTTCAAGACGTTTGCAAATTGTTTTGTAGAACGCTTGTAGTACACTTGCGAAGCGCTTGTAAAACGCATATAAAATTCTTGAAAACGGTTGTAAAATATTTGCAAAATCCTAATAAAACACTTGTAAACCTCAAAAACGTTTGTAAAATTTCTGCAGAATGTTGTCGCCTGTGAAGCATTTGTATAACGCTTGCAAAGACGTTTGCAAATCCTTTTTGTAGAACGCTTGTAGCTACACTTGCAAAGCGCTTGTAAAACGCATATAAAATTCTTATAAACGGTGTAAAATATTCTGCAAGAATGTTGTCGCCTATGAAAGCATTTGTATAACTCCATTACAAGACGTTTGCAACTCTATTTCTGTAGAAACTTGTCGTACACTTGCAAAGCATTTGTAATAACGCATATGCAAAATTCTTAATCAAATCGGTTAAACGCTATGTGTACAAAATCCTATTAGAAACGCTTGTAAAACCGCATGATAAAACGTTTGTAAAATTTCTACACAATGTTATCGTTTGGGAAGCATTTGTATAACGGCTGCAAGACGTTTGTAAATTTTCTGTAGAACGCTTGTAGTACACTTGCAAAGCGCTTGTAAAAGGCATGTAAAATTCTTGACAAACGGTTGTAGAAATATTTGCAAATTGTACTAAAACACTTGTAAACCTTGAAAAACGTTTGTAAAATTTCTACAGAATGTTGTCGCCTGTGAAGCATTTGTATAACTCTTGCAAGACGTTTGCAAATCTTTTTTGTAGAACACTTGTAGTACACTTGCAAAGCGCTTGTAAAACGCATATAAAATTCTTGACAAACGGTTAAAATATTTGCAAAATCCTATTAAAACACTTGTAAACCTCCTGAAAAACGTTTGTAAAATTTCTACACAATGTTATCGTTTGGGAAGCATTTGTATAACGGTTGCAAGACATTTACAAATTTTTTTGTAGAACGCTTGTAGTACACTTGCGAAGCGCTTGTAAAACGCATATAAAATTCTTAATAAACGGTTGTAAAATATTCGCAAAATCCTAATAAAACACTTGCAAACCTCCAGAAAAACGTTTGTAAAATTTCTGCAGAATGTTGTCGCCTGTGAAGCATTTGTATAACGCTTGCAAAACGTTTGCAAATCCTTTTTGTAGAACGCTTGTAGCTACACTTGAAAGCGCTTGTAAAACGCATATAAAAGCGTTTGTAAAATTTCTGCAGAATGTTGTCGCCTGTGAAGCATTTGTATAACTATTACAAGACGTTTGCAACTCTATTTTGTAGAACACTTGTAGTACACTTGCAAAGCGCTTGTAAAACGCATATAAAATTCTTGACAAACGGTTAAAATATTTGCAAAATCCTATTAAAACACTTGTAAACCTCCTGAAAAACGTTTGTAAAATTTCTACACAATGTTATCGTTTGGGAAGCATTTGTATAACGGTTGCAAGACATTTACAAATTTTTTTGTAGAACGCTTGTAGTACACTTGCGAAGCGCTTGTAAAACGCATATAAAATTCTTAATAAACGGTTGTAAAATATTCGCAAAATCCTAATAAAACACTTGCAAACCTCCAGAAAAACGTTTGTAAAATTTCTGCAGAATGTTGTCGCCTGTGAAGCATTTGTATAACGCTTGCAAAACGTTTGCAAATCCTTTTTGTAGAACGCTTGTGCTACACTTGGAAAGCGCTTGTAAAACGCATATAAAAGCGTTTGTAAAATTTCTGCAGAATGTTGTCGCCTGTGAAGCATTTGTATAACTATTACAAGACGTTTGCAACTCTATTTTGTAGAACACTTGTAGTACACTTGCAAAGCGCTTGTAAAACGCATATAAAATTCTTAATAAACGGTTAAAATATTTACAAAATCCTATTAAAACACTTGTAAACCTCCTGAAAAACGTTTGTAAAATTTCTACACAATGTTATCGTTTGGGAAGCATTTGTATAACGGCTGCAAGACATTTGTAAATTTTCTGTAGAACGCTTGTAGTACACTTGCAAAGCGCTTGTAAAACGCATATAAAATTCTTGACAAACGGTTGTAAAATATTTGCAAAATCCTACTAAAACACTTGTAAACCTTGCAAAATTTCTACAGAATGTTGTCGCCTGTGAAGCATTTGTATAACTCTTGCAAGACGTTTGCAAATCTTTTTTGTAGAACACTTGTAGTACACTTGCAAAGCGCTTGTAAAACGCATATAAAATTCTTGACAAACGGTTAAAATATTTGCAAAATCCTATTAAAACACTTGTAAACCTCCTGAAAAACGTTTGTAAAATTTCTACACAATGTTATCGTTTGGGAAGCATTTGTATAACGGTTGCAAGACATTTACAAATTTTTTTGTAGAACGCTTGTAGTACACTTGCGAAGCGCTTGTAAAACGCATATAAAATTCTTAATAAACGGTTGTAAAATATTCGCAAAATCCTAATAAAACACTTGCAAACCTCCAGAAAAACGTTTGTAAAATTTCTGCAGAATGTTGTCGCCTGTGAAGCATTTGTATAACGCTTGCAAAACGTTTGCAAATCCTTTTTGTAGAACGCTTGTGCTACACTTGGAAAGCGCTTGTAAAACGCATATAAAAGCGTTTGTAAAATTTCTGCAGAATGTTGTCGCCTGTGAAGCATTTGTATAACTATTACAAGACGTTTGCAACTCTATTTTGTAGAACACTTGTAGTACACTTGCAAAGCGCTTGTAAAACGCATATAAAATTCTTGACAAACGGTTAAAATATTTGCAAAATCCTATTAAAACACTTGTAAACCTCCTGAAAAACGTTTGTAAAATTTCTACACAATGTTATCGTTTGGGAAGCATTTGTATAACGGTTGCAAGACATTTACAAATTTTTTGTAGAACGCTTGTAGTACACTTGCAAAGCGCTTGTAAAACGCATATAAAATTCTTAATAAACGGTTGTAAAATATTCGCAAAATCCTAATAAAACACTTGCAAACCTCCAGAAAAACGTTTGTAAAATTTCTGCAGAATGTTGTCGCCTGTGAAGCATTTGTATAACGCTTGCAAAACGTTTGCAAATCCTTTTGTAGAACGCTTGTGCTACACTTGGAAAGCGCTTGTAAAACGCATATAAAAGCGTTTGTAAAATTTCTGCAGAATGTTGTCGCCTGTGAAGCATTTGTATAACTATTACAAGACGTTTGCAACTCTATTTTGTAGAACACTTGTAGTACACTTGCAAAGCGCTTGTAAAACGCATATAAAATTCTTAATAAACGGTTAAAATATTTACAAAATCCTATTAAAACACTTGTAAACCTCCTGAAAAACGTTTGTAAAATTTCTACACAATGTTATCGTTTGGGAAGCATTTGTATAACGGCTGCAAGACATTTGTAAATTTTCTGTAGAACGCTTGTAGTACACTTGCAAAGCGCTTGTAAAAGGCATGTAAAATTCTTGACAAACGGTTGTAAAATATTTGCAGAATTGTACTAAAACACTTGTAAACCTTGCAAAATTTCTACAGAATGTTGTCGCCTGTGAAGCATTTGTATAACTCTTGCAAGACGTTTGCAAATCTTTTTTGTAGAACACTTGTAGTACACTTGCAAAGCGCTTGTAAAACGCATATAAAATTCTTGACAAACGGTTAAAATATTTGCAAAATCCTATTAAAACACTTGTAAACCTCCTGAAAAACGTTTGTAAAATTTCTACACAATGTTATCGTTTGGGAAGCATTTGTATAACGGTTGCAAGACATTTACAAATTTTTTTGTAGAACGCTTGTAGTACACTTGCGAAGCGCTTGTAAAACGCATATAAAATTCTTAATAAACGGTTGTAAAATATTCGCAAAATCCTAATAAAACACTTGCAAACCTCCAGAAAAACGTTTGTAAAATTTCTGCAGAATGTTGTCGCCTGTGAAGCATTTGTATAACGCTTGCAAAACGTTTGCAAATCCTTTTTGTAGAACGCTTGTGCTACACTTGGAAAGCGCTTGTAAAACGCATATAAAAGCGTTTGTAAAATTTCTGCAGAATGTTGTCGCCTGTGAAGCATTTGTATAACTATTACAAGACGTTTGCAACTCTATTTTGTAGAACACTTGTAGTACACTTGCAAAGCGCTTGTAAAACGCATATAAAATTCTTGACAAACGGTTAAAATATTTGCAAAATCCTATTAAAACACTTGTAAACCTCCTGAAAAACGTTTGTAAAATTTCTACACAATGTTATCGTTTGGGAAGCATTTGTATAACGGTTGCAAGACATTTACAAATTTTTGTAGAACGCTTGTAGTACACTTGCAAAGCGCTTGTAAAACGCATATAAAATTTTTAATAAACGGTTGTAAAATATTCGCAAAATCCTAATAAAACACTTGCAAACCTCCAGAAAACGTTTGTAAAATTTCTGAAGAATGTTGTCGCCTGTGAAGCATTTGTATAACGCTTGCAAAACGTTTGCAAATCCTTTTTGTAGAACGCTTGTGCTACACTTGGAAAGCGCTTGTAAAACGCATATAAAAGCGTTTGTAAAATTTCTGCAGAATGTTGTCGCCTGTGAAGCATTTGTATAACTATTACAAGACGTTTGCAAATCTATTTTGTAGAACACTTGTAGTACACTTGCAAAACGCTTGTAAAACGCATGTAAAATTCTTGACAAACGGTTGTAAAATCTTTGCAGAATTGTACTAAAACACTTGTAAACCTTGCAAAATTTTTACAGAATGTCGTCCCCTGTGAAGCATTTGCATAACGTTTGCAAGACGTTTGCAAATCTTTTATGTAGAACGCTTGTAGTACACTTGCAAAGCGTTTGTAAAACGCATATAAAATTCTTGACAAACGGTTAAAATATTTGCAAAATCCTACTAAAACGGTTGTAAACCTCCAGAAAAACGTTTGTAAAATTTCTGCAGAATGTTGTCGCCTGTGAAACATTTGTATAACGCTTGTAAGATAAAGAAAATAAAGAAAACTTTCAGATATTTATTAATTATCAACACGTAACAATACGATTGTATGAGCATTTTACATTGACTTAATCGTAGTGCGTGGTTTACAGCATGGCAGTCCACGTGATGCTTGATCCATAGATTAAGAATTAATAGAGCAACTATGTAAAGAATGCAACAAAGCTGCAACTAAATACTTGCTCAAGCAGCCATTACTTTTGCAAATTTATCCAATCGCTCACCAAAGTCCCATTTATTCCAGGAGCTTTACAGAATATTCCCACGGGACCTTGTAACCATTTGCAAATCGTTCAACAAGTGAATAATAAGCCCCAAGCTTGTGTTACGTAAGCAGCATGCACCGCTGCCTTGTGTTTAAAAGTGCATATTATTTAACAATTTATTTTCTTACTTTAATAACCACTTTCTAGTTCTCCGTATAAACCAGCTGCGTGAAGAATTACATAACCTTATTTACTTGAGTATGTGGAACATTCTACTTTCTTGACAAGGCTGTTGCAGCTCAGTTATTTTAAGATTCTTGATCTCCGTCAGGATGGTGAAAGTGATCGTTAAAGACTAAATAGATTGGTTTCAATAACCTTAAAGCAACGTTAGCGGTACACACGATGAAGCGGTGCTCAATGATGAAATAGTTGGGAAGGTCATGGTTACAGCTTGTTTGCTATTATTTTGCACAATATAGGACGTTGTAATTTTTAGGTTAACCTTGGGTTTGTATATGGGTAAATTGGGTAGGAGTATGCGCACTTGTTCGAAGGTTCAGTGTTTTTAACTGTTTTTTGGGCCTCTTGTAGTTAAAATAAAAGTTTTACAAGAGGTTTGAATGCGTTTTGCAAACATTTTGAGAATATTTTACGGGCATTTTGTAGCAGTTTTACAAGCGTTTTACACGAATTTTACAGGTGTTTTGCAAGCATTCTATAAGAGTATTTATAAGCGATTTACGAGCGTTATACAAGTTTTTCCAGCGTTTTACAATTGTTTAGCAAGCGTTTACAAAGTTATATTAGCGTTGTAAAAACAATTTACAGCCAGTTGTTTCTAGTGTTCTGTAAGCGTTATACAAGAGTTTTATAAGCGTTTTACATGCGTTTTGCAGAAGGTTTTATAGACGTTTTACGAGCATCTTATAGGTCCTTTCAGGCGTTTTCCAGAAATTTTGCAAGCGTTTTTATAAGCGCTTACAACCATTTAACAAGAACTTTGAAAACATTTAACATGCGTTTGGCAAGTGTTTTGTAAGCGTTGTGTAAGAGTTAAAACATGCGTTTTACACACATTTTGAGAGTATTTTACGGGCGTTTAGTAGCAGTTTTCCAAGCGTTTTACAAGAATTTTAGAGGTGCTTTACAAGCATTCTATAAAAAATTTTATAAGCGCTTTCCGCGCGTTTTACAAGTTTTCCCAGCATTTTACAATTGTTTTGTAAGCGTTTGCAAAATTATACTAACGTTATAAAAAGGTTTCATTGGCAGTGGTTTTGAGCGTTCTGTAAGTGTTTTACATGCGTTTTGCAAAAGATTTTCCTGACGTTTTACAAGTATCCTATACGTTTTTCAGGCGTTTTCCATAAATTTTGCAAGCGTTTTTGTAAGCGCCTACAACCATTTAACAAGAATTTTGTAAACGTTTAACATGTGTTTGCAAGTGTTTCGTAGTGTTTCGTGTTTCGTTATGTGCTTCACATCCGTTTTTACTAACATTTTGCGAGTATTTTACGGGCGTTTTGTAGCAGTTTTACAAACGTTTTACAGGAATTTTAGTGGTGCTTTACAAGCATTGTATAAGAGTTTTAATAAGTGCTTTCCGAGCGTTTTGCAGTCGTTTTACAAGTTTTCCCCAGCGTTTTACAAATTGTTTTGTAAGCGTTTGCAAAATTATACTAGCGTTGTAAAAGCGTTTTATAGGCAGTGGTTTCGAGTGCTCTGTAAGCGTTGTACAAGCGTTTTACATGCGTTTTGCAGAAGGTTTTATAGACGTTTTGCAAGCATCCTATAGGTTTTTTAGGCGTTCTACAGAAATTTTTCAAAGCGTTTTTATAAGCGCTTACAATCATTTAATAAGAATGTTGTAAACGTTTAACATGTGTTTTGCAAATGTTTTGTAGGCGTTATTCAAAAGTTTCACATGCGTTTTACAAACATTTTGCGAGAATTTTACGGAGGTTTCTTACGTTTAAAAAGTCAAATTCTTACGGTTAAAAGTTCATAATAGCAATCCCGCAAGCGCGGAATAAGCGACGCCACGGCAGGTGGTAGCTCCAAGCTTACACAGGCTTTAGCGCGGCCATCTGACAATGACGTCACCAATGCACAAATTTAATACGCAATTATCGGAAGATATAAATTTAAGACAACAAACAACAGCGAACAAATTAACAATGAGATAACTTACATAAGAAATCCGACGTCCGGCGGGGTTGAGTTAAAGTTGGCTTCTCGGGATCTCAGGGCTCCATTCCGGAGTAATTAAAGATGGTGCTCCGGCGTGGAAGACGGTTCGGCCAACGGCTACAAATTTCTTCTACCTATGTAGGGAAAGACGGAAACATGGTACAAGGGCGACAAACAAAGATAATCAGGCAAGGATATCTACATAGATAAAGATAAGGCACGATACGATACCTGACACGACCACACTCTTCGAAGTTACAGGCAAAAAAGCCACGTTATCGAGTCTCACGGAAACACTTCTCCCTATTTTGTCCCTACTCCACTCGCGTCGCGCGATCTGGCGCAAACGCACTGTGACGTGACGGAAATACGCGCACCGAGTCTTTTGAATTTATGGCGCGAAACTTCCGCACATCAAAATTAACCTAAAACAATGTTTTACCAGCACTCACTAAGTATTTTACAAGAGTTATCAAGCATTTAACAATTGTTTTGCAAACGTTTGCAGAATTATACTGTAACAATTTTATTTTCAATAATAATTCTTTGCATATAATTTCAAGAATAGTGTAACAATTTTATTAATAATAATAATTCTTTGCATATAATTTCAAGAATAATGTAACAATTTTATTAATAATAATAATAATTTGCATTCAACTTCAAAAGTAATACGCTAAGTCTGCATTGTTCCTTAGTAATCTAGTAATATTCAGATATCTGTGTCGTATAAAGCTATTTACAAACACTTCTCTGTTTGATTGTTTCGTTCCCTCCTGACGGCGCGACCGCTCAAGCTGGTTATGTGATAGTCGGCCACAGGTGATAGAAATATCAACATGTACCCTTGGCTGGAGGCCGGCAATCTACGAATTCATTTCAAATAGTGAGGATATCTTCGAATAACGGTCGGTAATGTATATATTTTGCGAACTTGTGTAATTTGAGGTAATTTATTTAGCGCGACTTTAAAAAACACACAAGGACACAGAAAAACACATGTATGATGCAACCTTTAGAAGGTGACGTAATTCAACTTTGAGAGTACGACTGCTGCAGAATGTAAGGCGACAGGATATGATTCGACACGTGGAACGAAGGAATTATAGAAGTTGATTTGGATGAATTTGTTTTAAATTGCAAACGCTGTTATCGTTGCTTGAAGAACGGGGATTCCGTCTTCCTTTGTCACAATGCGACAATTGCAGTTTTGGTTCGTAGATAGCTATAAGTTTTTTTATGTGTTTCAAAACTTGGAACACGTTAACTTGCTTTGATGCGTAATACATGTAAATTGTAAAAGTTTCAACTAATTGTTGAACTGGATTTACCAGTAATAAAACGAAAGTTCATTGATTTAGTGTTCTAAAAAAACATGCTTTGCTCCATATGAATCGTCGGTAATGTCAACAGGTGTTACTGACGTCATATTTTTCTACTTTGTACAGCTGACAAATGTTATTTTAAAAGCGAATGCTTTGAACAGCTGTAGTGCAATACATGTAAACATGTCTATTTTTGTGATCAGCTTTATCTACACTAAAATTAGTATACGTAATTTTGAAAGCTCAAATGCTAATATTGTTAGGAGCTATTAATTTGTTATCTACCTGAAAAGATCTGCCCAGGTTAGAATTCTATTTGTACAAGTTCATGTTTAAAGTAAAGTTGCTTGATGAATAATAATAAAGACAAACAGGAAAGTTAAAAGTTTAAAATTGTTGCAGTTAATGATAAAATTTTTTGTTACAAGTTATATTATTTTAAAAAAGTTTTTTTAGTAAACAATTAGCTCAAAATTGAAGATTTTTTATTTTGATCAAGTGCGATCAAATCTAATTACATAAAGCTAAAACCCTTCTGAGTAATAAATTGATGCCAATGTTATATTGGAAATACTTTTTTTTATTATTTCTTTATGTATTTTTGCAGGACACAAATGGTGTTCCACTTTTTTATTTATTTAACTATCACAATTTCTTACAGGAGCTGCGTCTTATTTTATTAAGACAGGTTTTTGTCAGCGAAGGCGATCATTTTTTTTCTTTGGGTCTCCACGTCCGCCCTTAGAACTATGCTATGCAATTATCGTAATTACATCAGGACTTGGTGGCGCCTATTTGATTTAGCTTAAGTTTGATCTGCAAACAGAATTCGACTTACCCCCCACCCCCATTTCTCATTGCTCTACCCAAGAATAGACCCCTAGTTGTGTCGGAAGATTTTTGGAACAATAAGTATTACTTGCGCCACAACAAATAACAAACAAAAAATGTTGCAATACAAGCGTTGAAAAGATGTTTTATGAGTATTTTATAAGCGTTGGAAACGTTTTGTAAGGGTTAAGCGTTTTTTAAGCGTTTCGCATGTATTTCACAAACGTTTTACAAGCACTTTTACAAACACTTTGTAGAAGTTTTGCCAAAGGTACACAAGAATGATACAGACATGTTACAAGCATTTTATAATCGCTTACAATTGTTTTTCCAACCATTTTATAAATGTTTCAAACGTTTTACAATTCTTTTGCAAGCGTTTGAAAAATTATCTTAGCGTTGTCAAATCCTTTCACAGGCAGTGGTTTCGAGCGTTCTGTAATCGTTTTATACAAGCGTTTACAATCGTTTTACAAGCGTTTTACATGGGGTTGCAAGTTTTATAAACGCTTTACAAGCATTTTATAAGCCCTTTCAGACGCTTTAGAGAAATTTTGCAAGCGTTTTTATATAAACGTTTACAACCATTTAACAAGAATTTTGGAAAAGTTTAATATGCGTTTTGCAAGTGTGCTTTGTATGTGTTATTCTAAAGTTCTACATGCGTTTTGCAAACATTTTGCGAGTATTTTGGGCGTTTTGTAGCGGTTTTACAAGCGCTTTACAAGAATTTTACAGGTGTTGTAAAAACATTCTATAAGAGTTTTTATGAGCGCTTTCCGAGCGTTTGCAGCCATTTTACAAGTTTTCCTAGCGTTTTACAATTGTTTTGCAAGCGTTTCCAATATTATACTAGCGTTGTAAAAGCGTTTCATATGCAGTGGTTTCGAGCGTTCTCTAAGCGATATACAAGCGTTTTACATGCGCTTTCCATCAGGCTTTATAGACGTTTTACAATAATCTCAAAAACCCTTTCAGGCGTTTTACAGAATTTTGCAAAAGTTTTTATAAGCGTTTACAATCATTTAACAAGGATTTTGTAAACATTTAACATGCGTTTTGCAAGTGTTTTGTAGGCGTTATTCAAGAGTTTCACATGCGTTTTACAAACATTTTGCGAGTATATTACGGGCGTTTTGTAGCAGTTTTACAAGAATTGTACATAAATTTTTCCAGCAGTGAATAAGCGTTTTACCAGAGTTTTCAAGCGTTTAACAATTGTTTTGCAAGCGTTTGCAAAATTCTACAAACGTTGAAAAGGCATTTCATAAGTATTTTATAAGCGTTTTACTATGAGTTTGCAAACGTTCTGTTAGGGTTAAGCGTTTTTCAAGCGTTTCACAAACGTTATACAAGCATTTTTACGGACATTTTGTAGAAGTTTTGCAAAAGCTTTACAAGAATGGCACATACGTGTTACAAACAGAAAATTTCTTCACTTATGGTGATAAACAACGTGAAACTATTAGCCTTAATTTGCAGTATACACGTTATATAAAAATATACATCATTTACAGTGAAACAACTAAGTGAAATCGTTAACCTGAACTTACAGTTTAAACCTGACGCAAAAAGTTTCCATTTTATGATGACGAACAAAGTGAAACTGTAGATATAAAGTTACAATTTAAACCTGAAAAACAGAAAATTCCCAATTTATAGTGATAGGTAAACTACAAATGTTCACCTTTATTTACAGCTTAAACCTGAACAAAAAATCTCATTTTTGGTGATAAATTAAATTGATACTTTGGATCTGATTTTACAGTTTGTTCGTGAAACGAAGAATGTTGATTTATATTGATAAACAAAGTGAAACAGTTAACATGAGTCTACAGTTTAATAAAAAATTTCCAATTTAGGTGAAAACAAATGAAATGTTAACTGAATTTAAGTTTAACCTGAAAAAAAGTTTCAATTATGTGAGAACAAAGTGAACTGTTAATAAGTTACATTTAAACCCAAAACAGAAAATTTCATTTATAGTGATAGAAAATTAAATGTTAACCTTATTTACAGTTTAACCTGAACAAAAATTTTCTCATTTTGTAATAAATTAAATGAACTTGGACCTGAATTTACAGTTTGTCCTGAACAAGAAATCCCAATTTATGGTGATAAACAAAATGAAACTATAAACGTGAATTTACATTTTAGACCTGAAACATAACATTTTTACTTAATAGAGAAAAACAAAGTAAAAGTGTTAATCTGAATTTAAGTTTAAACCCGAAACAAAAATTCCGAAACTGAAACTGTTAACCTGAACCTAGAGTTTGAACTTGAAACAGAAAATCCCAATTTATGGAGATAATAAAATGAGACAATTAAACTATGTTCACAGTTTAAACCCGATACAGAAAAATTCTTCACCTATGGTGATAAACAAAGTGAAACTGTTAGCCTTAATTTGCATTATACACGTTATATAGAAATATGCCTCATTTACGGTGAAACAACAAAGTGAAATCGTTAACCTAAACTTACAGTTTAAACCTGACACATTCAATGTTTGATGATGAACAAAGTGAAACTGTAGACCTGAAGTTACAGTTTAAACCTGAAACACAAAATTCCCAATTTATAGTGATAGGCAAAAAAAATTAAGCTTTATTTACAGTTTAAACTTGAATAAAAAATCTCGTTTGTGGTGATAAATTAAAGCGGAACTTAGGTCCTAAATTTACAGTTTGTACGTGAAACAAAAATTTCAATTTATGGTGATAAACAAAGCGAAACAGTTAACATGAGTCTACAAGTTAAACCTAAAGCAAGAAATTTCCAATTTATGGTGAAGAACAAAGTGAGTCTGTTAACTTGAATTTATAGTTCAAACCTTAAACAGAAAATTGCCAATTTATAGTGATAGGCAAAGTGAAAACGTTAAACTATATTTAAGGTTTAAACCTTTCCCATTTATGGTGATAAATTAAAGTGGAACTGTAGACCTGAATTTACATTTAGAACCTGAAACAGAAAATCCCAATTTAAAGTGAGATTGATAACATGAATTTACAATTTAGACTTGAAACAGAAAATTTCTATTTTATGGTGAACAACAAAATAAAACTGTTTACATGAATTTAGAGTTTAAACCCGAAATAGAAAATTTCCAATTTATGGTGATAAAACCCT
>JARFIW010000271.1:0-76457 GCA_036346225.1 Platerodrilus igneus | reverse complement strand
GATGGGATGACGAACTCCTGCCGTAGTGTTACAGAAGTGGAATCAAATTCAAGCCGAATTACCACTTCTAAACGTGTCTATTCCGCGCTGTGTATGGAAAGTAGGTGAAGTAAAAGGTCTCATGGTAGGTTTTGCTGACGCTAGCGAGCTTGGCATGGCTGCAGTTATTTATTTACGATTAGAGGTTCACGGCCAAATTTTCATAAATTTAATAATTTCAAAAACTCGCGTGGATCCACAAAAAACGTGGACGATACCACGTCTCAAATTAGGGGCGGCATGTCTTCTATCAAAACTTATGAAGTCTACTTCCCCAGCATTTGATTCTTTACACCTTCAGGAACTTATTTGTTTTAGTGATTCAGTAAACACCCTGTCATGGATTCGCACCCCTCCGCATCGATTAAAAATATTCTTTGCCAACAGGGTTGTTCAAATCCACGAAAATCTACCCACAGCTCGTTGGAGGCATGTACCTAGTGCAGATAATCCCGCTGACCCGGCAAGTCGCAGGTTAATGCCATCGGAACTGCTTTGTTGTGATTTGTGGTGGAAAGGGCCCGACTTCATATATCGGAACATTTCTGAATGGCCAGGTAGTACATTTGAATACTCGCCTGCACAAGGGTTAGACGTTTCTACCCCTATGACACCTCAAGCCTTGTTGTCCGCAATTGATGTTCAACCATTTACGGACATTTTGCTACGACATTTAAGTTTTGTTAAAGTACAAAGAATTTTTGCCTATATACTTAGATTCAAATTCAATTGCCTTGCGCGCATTCATGATGCTTCAAACGATCAGCTGCGTACTGGCAACTTAACGTCATTTGAATATAATGACGCTTTGTTATTTATTATAAGAATTTCTCAGTACGAGCACAATCGAAACGAAATTTTGTTATTAGAAAAGGGTCAACCTTGCACAAAAATTATCGTCATTTGTCCCCTTTCTCTCCCTGTGGGTTTAATCATGGTGGGGGGACGTTTGCGCCAGTCGAAGCTCCCAATTGCTACTAAATATCCCTACCTAATTCCACGGGACAGCAGATTAGCCATCTTGATATGCGATCATTATCACATATACTCGGGCCATGGTGGAAATCGCCTGGTACATTCTCTTGTAAATAGGAGATTTTGGATTCCTTCAATTCGACACTTAATTCGACATCGTATTTTTCGTTGCCTTACATGTTACCGATATAAGGCGGAACCGATCCAACCACCTATGACGGATCTTCCAGCTTACCGACTCGAACCGGGAAAATGTTTCACACACACGGGGATTGACTTTGGCGGACCCTTTATGGTAAAAGTACCTAATCTGCGCACAGCTAGGTATGAGAAGGCATATATTGCTTTGTTTATATGCATGGTCTCGCGTGCCATTCATATCGAACTCGTCACCTCGTTAACTTCTCAAGCATGTCTGGCCGCACTAGACAGATTCATTTCTAGATGCGGACTTCCGGCGAAATTTTATTCCAATCAAGGACGGAACTTCCGCGGTGCTGCTAGAGAAATTTCTGAAGTTTCAAAATTTTTTGACTCGTCTAAGCCCGAGATTGCACATTATTTAGCTATTCGGGGCATTGAATGGTCCTTTAATCCTCCCTACGCACCCCATTTCGGTGGATTGTGGGAGGCAGGAATCAAAAGTGTTAAATTCTATTTAAAGAGAATAATTGGTAGCAACCAATTTACTGTAGAAGAATTTAACACAATCGTTATTAGAATTGAGGGCATTTTAAACTCTCGCCCGTTTTGCTCCTTACCAGCTTTACCCGATGATGGAATTGATGCATTAACGCCGGCACATTTCCTGACAGGCGGCCCTATTCTGGCACGACCCGAAGTAGATTTGACAAACATTCCTACTAACAGACTCACTCGTTGGCGGCTTTGTCAACAGTTAATCCAGGGGTTCTGGAAGCGTTGGTCAAATGAATACCTCCACACCCTTCAGCATAGGCCCAAATGGACTACCCCGGCCAAACAGTTGGAAGAAGGCGATCTGGTGTTGTACTTGACCCCAGGTACACTCCCTGCATTTTGGCCTTTAGCAAGGGTAACAAAGCTGATACCTGGAAGTGACGGGATAGTACGTGTTGTTCGGTTGAAGACACCCTCAGGTGAAACGGTACGACCAATAAATAAGGTGGTACCGCTTCCACCTCCTTAAAATTAATATGACGTGATCAACAATCACATAAATTGATCATTCTTTAGAGTTTCTTTTATTTTCTCGTTTTATCTCTACACAACTACACCAAAAGAGCTTATTTGTATTTTTTTTAATATCTCCCTTTTTTTTCTTTTTTTTCTCTTCTTCACCTTTTTTAGCTATCAAAATTTAATTATTTTGGGTGGGGGGTATGTTCAAAATTGGGTTAGAACGCCACTCTTAATTTCAATGTTATTTTATTTAAACAGTCAAGGTTTTGTTTTGCGATAAACCAGGCGGTCTTATCTAACATTTGTTTATGTTGGAAAAATGGGAAATTTAACTTAGGTAACCAGATATTACTTAAGCAAGGACTGTACTTAGGTATGTTCATAAATCTCTAGGAAATAAATGTATCACTTATAAGTTCAACTTGCTTACGGATGTTAAAGCTTCAAACCGAACAAATCGTAGTTTATGTACGCATGCCAATGTTCAAAAATGTAATTTTAATAATGACCGCTGGTCAATGCTTAAACAGGACAAACGTAATAAACATTATGAAAAAACTTACTTTAAAAAATAAATGAATTAAGGGTTCTACCCAATTAACATTATTATAAGTAATGTTTGATGTTCCTAATAAAGTTAACATCATAGTGTGTTTGAAAGGTTTAAAGTTAGCAAGATAGTGTGATGTGCAAAAGTGAAACAAGGCTAATGTCAAATGGTAAATAAATTCTTAAAGTAACTTGTGCAAATTGAATAAAGAATATCACCAATTTAACATTGGACAAATTAGCCAGTGAATTTAACAAGTCAAAATAAGAACGTGTATAAAATATGATCTAAAAAAGCGCCAGTTCCTTCATTGTGTCTGACAAAGATTATAAATGGATTTTTGACGTTTAAGTACTTATTGGGAAAAAATATTTTATTTTAAAAAATATTCGGGTATAGATTGAAGTTTTAAAAAAAAAGGGGAAAAATACAAGTTTTTAACACTAGCGAAACACAAGTAAATAAAATCAAAAATTAAAAAAGAAAATATTATCAATAAAATTGAAAGTTATCAGAAAAAAAATTACTAAAGATTGGTACTCAGAACAAATGGCGATGTCCAAAAGACAGGAGACAGGGCAAGTTCAAAAATTAGAAAACCTATGGAAATATAAATACGTGATAGCTTTAAAATTGGAAATTAATAAAAGTGGTCTAAATTTGGCAAGAGAGTACATTAAGTAAGGAATTTGCTCAAAGTAGAGTATTAAATAAGAAAAATAGACTTAAGATGAAATTTATGTTATGTGAAACAATAAATCGATGACATAACAAATAAAATTTTGAACAATGAATTGGTTTAAAAATATAATTATTGGAAAATGAACTAGATAGAAAAATTGATAGTTAACATATAGCTAGATAGAAAAATTGATTAAACTATTAAGAAGAGAATAGAAGAAATTTATGAGCACTAGAAGATTAAGAGTAACTGAACTACATGGAATTTGAAAGTTTTAACGAATTAAAAATAACTTTGAAGAAGCATACAATTAAAATGCAGAAGTGAACAACCTGGAATATAAGTACACAAAATATACATAAGAAGTGCATGGCATAAAAAAATTTATGAAAGTAAGGGTTTCAACAAAAGAAAGTATTTAAGCTAATTATCACTGTCAAAATATTTGCTTGATTTTCCAGCAAAATTAAAAGTTTATTTGGGTCACTAATTGGGAAACAACGAAAGATAAGCTTTTAAGGTATATTCAAGAAGAGTATATGCTTACAGGTAAAATTACAAAACTGCAGATTTGAATTAAATAATCATTTATGTTAAAATTGCAATTTTAATAATTTGATGTTTTATAATCGTTCATGATATCAAGTTTTTGCTTGTATTTAAATTTTATAAGAAGTTTAGTTATGAAGTTGAATTTTATATTAGACAATAGGCAAATGAAAATTTGAAATGTTTAAAAAATTTAGAAAACTTTGGCAATTATATTTAGATAAATTGGCAAAATTTGAACAGGTTTAATGTTTAAAATTTGCAAATCTTTACATTTTAATGAAGATTCTAAAAGTTTGTCATTTAAAAATAATGAAGATTTAAGTTTGTTAGAAGTAGACCAAATTAAATGTTGTCAAAGATAGAAGCCTTATGTACGGTTTTTAAGCAATTTACAAGATAATGTTAAGAGTTTAGATAGGATGTAATATTAAATTAAAAATTCTTGAATTTAAAGTATTTAATTATTACTTTTAACCGGAAAGTATAAATTTTCACGGGTTTTTATTGTGGAGACTTGACAGGAAGTCAACAGGTAGATTTAAATTCTTTAACTATTTCTAGTAGTAAAAAAAGTTTGTCTCCATGAATCAATTAGCTTATTTATCTGTAACAGAGTTACGTTTTCAATGAAAGCCAAATTATAAGATACAATCACTATTTATAGTTAAACCAAAAATAATTAAAATTAATTGAATTCATTTTTAAAAAGAAAATTGGAAAGTTTAGTAAGTTGTTAGTAAAAATGAAATTGATATTTACTAACTTTGTTCAATTAGTTTGAAAAATTTATTGGGTGTTGAAAATAATTGTGTATAAAATAATTTATTGGCTGTAAATAGTCCTGATTATATTTTGTTAAGGTAAAAGTTTTTAGTTTATTTTTGTTATAGACTACGAGTTCCTAGTTGTTAATATTATTATTAATAAGACCTTTACTAAGTTTGTATATTTATTATTAAATAAGTTTTTAACAGTCAATAAAGGAAATATTACATCCATAAATCAAACTACAAAGTAAGGGATTTTACCTTTAAATTTCTACTAATTGAGAAATTAGTTGTTTTGCAAAATTTATTGAAAATGAATGAATCTAAGTTCATGTTGAAATCTGTTTTACAATGAAACAATTTATGGTTGCGATTCAATTTATCAAGTAATTACAATTATGATATATTTTAAACCATATTAATCTATAAAATTATATATTTTTGTAAAACGTTTAGATTAACAACTTACTAAATTTTTTTTGATGAAAAATTAAAAGTGAATCTAAGATCATTTAAGTGTTAAAATTTAACTGTTAAATCAGTACTATTTTAAGGTTAATCCATTTTTATAATTTCAGAACTGTAATCAAGGATTTAAAATTAAAAGCAATAATTCCACACCATTGAAAGTGTATTTTAAGATGTTTATTAGTTCAATTGAGAGTTATATTTTCTAATTTTTGCTATTTTAGAATATTTTAAAATTATATTTCTTATTATGATAAAATTATTTAAAAATTTAATATTTATAATCATTATTAACATTTGAATTATCATAACTATTAATTAACCTATTAATTGACATAGAATACCTAAATAAAAATTTAGGATCTATCTATAATTAAATGAATCTTAATATGCAAAACTATTTTACTTCTTGAAATTTAAATAATTAATATTATATTTAATTAAAAGTTAAATGTAAAGTTTATTATTTTAAACTAACTGCAACAGAATTAATATGTCCATTTGATTGAAGTAAATATGATCTTGAACTTTAAAATCTTTTGATCTTATAAGGAGTTTAAAAATATAAATTTTCTATATTGAGTTCGTAATAAATTATATTTGTTTAATATTTTTTTTTGTGTAATGGTTATACTTTGTTTATGTATTGTGTATGTAATTGTTATAAATTAAAAGTATTATCGAAATAAAATTTTTGGTTAATATAAGTTATAACTGCGACAGCTTAAAATTTTTAAGTTTTCCACTGAGTATATCACGCAACTAACTTCAATTAATAATTTAAGCTGAAAAAACTTCTATTGTAAAAATTTCAAGAATAAATGTTATGTAATAAAACTAGCTTTAAAAATTAAACACCTCACGTTCTAGATAAAACACAGCAAAATAAAGTACCAGCTTCACCCAAAATAAAAAACAAGAATAAATACAACTTATACGTTTAAATAGTGTTGAAATGCTTAAATACATTATTCCCGGTTTTGAAATGTTATTGGGTTTTTAACTTTAATTAAGTTCGCCTTTTTCAATTTTTTAGCTTTCATTTATTAATTATTATTTTTGATAGATAAAGTTTACTGATTTATTTAAAAGATTTTAATTGTGATCGATAACGTCAAAACTATTATTTTTAATATAAATTTATATGTGAGCTCACATCTGTGTGTACATTTGGCTATTGTATCCAACATCTGGTTCCTATTCTTATGCGTAAATATTCCAGGAATTTTGCTACCTTTTTTTGAATTCAAGTATCTGAATCTAGGACAATTACCTTATATTTGGATTAATAGTCGTTTAACTTTTGGTCATTTACTTATAATTCTAATTTGACTTTTCATTAAATATACTGACTAGTATTTTGGTCAAAATTTTTGTATAAATTACAATTGGTTGTTTCTTTATTACTTAAATAGTTTTTCTTGTAAGATACTTATTCTTAATGAAAAAACGTTATTGTGGATACTTGTAGTTGTAATGACAAAAAAAGCTTTATAAGATAATCACAAAATTACTAAAAAGAGCCGAATAGTAGAAATTCCAAAGATTTCGCGTAAGTACAAGAATTACCAATATCAATTAAATCGCGTTGGGGTTGAATTCAATCAATGGAGGAAGTATCAATTTTAAATAATAATAATACAATAGTTTTAGTTATTATTTATAAAAAAAATATTATTAATATTTTTGATTTCATATTTATAATCTATAGATTAATTTTAAATAGATAATTATATATGAATTAATCCTAAAGATAATTGCTACAGTAAAAAAGTACAAACATTTTACAGATTCAAAAGCAAAAAGTCAAATTCTTGGTAATTTAAACAGATGTAAGCTAACAAAGGTCAAATTTAGAAAAATATATTAGAAAAATTAACCTATGAAAACTATTATTGGAGACACAGGAAAAAAATTAAACCTTGAAATTGTTGGGATACAAGAAAAAACTATTTTACTGAAATGTTATTGGATGGGTAAAAATTCATTTTATGTTTAATATTATTTATTGTTAATTTACATATTCATTAAGAATATTAAATCTTGCTATTATGCAAACAATTGAAATCAATGTGTTTATTTATAAAAATATTCATTCTGTTTAAATTCTCCCATTTTAATTCATTACACCTGTTAGTAAATTCTGGATGGAATGTATCCCAATTAGCTTTGAAATATACTATTGATTATTTTCAATGACATTCATGAAGATTACGATAAAATATTTTTAATTGAGGTTTAATGGCACTTTCGAGAAGACATCAAATTTCGTCAATGCCATTATCCGATTATCTTTATGGTTAATGCTCGGTTCCCGATATGTATTATTAAGGTATACCAGGTTGATTATCAAAAAAAATGTTCATCAATTTCATCCTATGGTCAAAAAATGTTCTCGTATTTTAATATGCTCCATGCATTAGCTTCCATAATTGTGTCTACCGATATCATGGCTTAATATTTACTTTACACTACTTTGAATAAATTATATTATAATATACACTTTCGAATAATACCAGACATTTCAAACCTTTCCGGTTTACTAAAGTAGGAATTCAAATCCTTAGGGGAGAACAATATTAATCAATATACCATCTAAACAGAAATTATGTTAAAAATTAAAAGATTGGAATTTTAAAATACCAATTTTGTGGAAAAATTTTACTGTTTCAATTTTATTGTAAGATTGGGAATTAAATATCTTCAATAATGCTGTAAAGCATGAACTTGTGAATTCTTTAAGCTGTATGCAATGTAATTGCTCAAGAATTCTGAAATTGCATGTAAAAACTTATTAAAACTACAATTAGTTGAAATCAAATTTTGGTCTTATTGTAACTTATTTAATTCCTTGTACAGATTTTTATCATCTATGATAATGATAATAGGATAAAATTTCTTATATCAAACTAATTAATTAACAAAAGTTTTGATCCATATTATAAATGAAATTTTACAAAACTTCTAATTTTTTCAATTACAATGGTCACTTTTGTATACTTAAATATCCTTCAATATTTTCATCCATCTTCCTTGTATTAATATCTGTAAAATTAAATTCATCAAATTTCTCCAATTTTTAATAAATTTCTGTATCAAATAATCAATGTATTTTCACAATTAGTTATAAATTTTATAACTAAGGTAATATTGAATTACAAAATTTTCCCATATTAATGAGGTATATTATCGGGGAAATTTATTTCCCTAAATTACCAGATATTTATCAAGGAAATTTTGACTTGGTGAAATGATACTTAATTCATTAGCACATAAAGTAGTAAATTGGAGAAGTTGAATGATTTAAACACAAATTATTTAAAATGGAAGATGTTGATAATTTCAAATATTAGTATTACAAAAGCAGGAGTAAATAAAATATAGTTTTCACAAATCCTTTAATTAATACAAATCTGAATTTAGTTAATTCGTTTAAATTACTAAATATTTATCAATATTTAATTAGTTGGATATAAACAATGATTATCGTTTCCATAGAGATGCAAAGAAAATCTGCAATGAATTAAATAAAGTATAATAGCCAAAATTGGTTAGAACATTAGTCTGAATTTTGCAGTGCAGTATAGATTACTGGCAAATTTGGATTAGCAGCATGTATTTCAATATAAGTTATGTTAAAACAAAATTTAAATTTAAATTTCCCAAATTTGGATTAAGAGCAAATATAATTTTAAGAACTTATTTAAATCCTACTTTGATCACATGGATTATCTGGGGTTAATCACTATGATTACCCTTGGTATTGAATATGACATACGAAGACATTTCTAAATTTCGGTGATGTTATTTATTATATTATGTTGTACATACATAACTATCAGATTTAAACTTAAATATCCAATGACGAAACTACATATGATCGAGAACACTATAACACTTTAAATATTTAAAGATCCTAACTTTATGACATTAGGATGACTGTAAACCTAAATTTATTAGATATCATTCCACTGACAACTTTGCATTACAACCTGAATTACATTAAGTAATTTAAACATTAATGTTCAAAATGTGCTGAAAAATTTATTTCTCAAAAAATTCTAAGCAATTGGCACACAGAATTTCACAAAGATTTTAGATTACAGATTTTTTTTATTATTATTTTATTGAATTTTTCCATTTAATAAAATAATTGACTTATTATTAACCAATTTTTTCAAATTTTTTGAGAGAATTTTTTTTGAAAAGAGACTGAAAAAAAGAGACTTTAAAAAAGAAAATTTTTATAACTATTAGCACAAATTCGAAAATCATTAAACAAACCAATAAAGTAACGCGCACAAAAAAAACGATTCCAAAAAAAAAAAAAGAAAATAAAACGAAACTAATTATAGAAACAATTATTCAAATGTAAATTTTTGCATTTATAAATACAAAGCACACTCTCAATCTTTATTAACTTAAATATTAAACCATTACAAAGAAAACAAAGCATAAAAGATATAGATACGACCGGAAACTCATCAGTGAAAAAAACGTTCACCCACGCACGTAAAAAAGTTTTTTATACGAAAAGCTAAAATAGCGAGCAACTACTAAAAGATTCATTCGAAAACGCACATGATATCTGAAATAAAAAAATTATTAAACGTTACATTTTTGATTAAAACTGCAGCAATTAGCTAGGTATATAATTATAAAAAACGTATTTAAATATCACAGACTGAAAAAATTTCAGAAAATATTACGCACTGCATAAAGATATTGCATATTTATTCTAAAAAAGATTTGCGCAAAAATTTTCAAGAGACGGAATTACACCCCAGTAGAAAAACTTACAATTTAAAAAATTTATAGATATAAATAGACATTAAGCAAATACTGTAAAAAACGGTAAACTGAAACCTTGCAAACTTTTATTTAAACTCAAGGAACCAGACAAAAAATTACAAAGAATGCAGCTTATAAATTATAAACACCCACGGAGAAGAGATAAGTATAACAGACAATTAAATCGGCAGAATTACAATAATATGTCTTAACTAGCGCGAACAAAGTAAAATAACTACCGCGAGAAATTATTCATTCACATTAAAACCTTTCAGAAAGCAAAACCTACATTAAAATTAACATTCGTGAAGTAAAAATAAACGAATTCAAGGCTACAAAAATTAACATAGACATTACCGAGCATAAATTCCTCAATCCAGACTACAGCACCGTATAACTAAGTACAAACACAAGCAACTCAATTTTTTAAATACGACTCGAGCTAAAAATAAGCCATAACCCGACGCAATCTATACTGAAAATTAATAAACCCAAACAAATAATAACAATACAGACCGCGAAATAAACCCCATTTTTTACAAAATTTGAGATTAATTGAAATCAAAAATAACTATTAATTATTAAAACAACCCTCAACGAAAATGAATTCGGATATGAAAATTTACCTCGAGACAATCCCCATCTTTAACGAAGATCAAGCCCTTTTAGGAAATTTTATAGCAGCATGTGAAATATTTTTGAAAAATTCCTACAAACCCGGAGACAATGAAAGAAACGTATTACTCTTACGCCTGATAATAAGTAAACTGACCGGACGGGCAATAACACTAATAGCCAGCCGAGATGACTTAGTACAATGGGAACATTTAAACGCATATTAATAGCATATTTTGGAGATAAACGTAACCTAAAATGTCTACTACGCGATCTAATAAACCTTAAAATGGAAAATAACCAATCCCCATACCAATTCAGTATGAAATGCCTAGATGTAAGATGTTTAATCTTAACAAAATTAAAAATTGAAGAACCCGACCAAAATATTCGACTTTTAAAAACAAAAATGTATGACAAAATGGCACTGGACACCTATATAAATGCACTACCAGAACGACTATCAGATATAATCAGATTCCAACGTCCCCAAATTTTAGAAGAAGCCATGGCCATGATAATAGAAGAAGAAAATGAAATGTATTACTGCAACAGACTATACAACCCCAACACAAATAAAAGGTATTCACCAATAAAAACCATACAATCCACGAGACAAACAATCTCCCAACAAAAATTCACACCATTTAATGCACAAACACACCAACCGCGAAGTAATAACTTGAATTTTAATAAAACGAATTTTAATAATCAATTCAAACAGTCCTCAAAATCAACGTTTAACCCGAATTTCACGAAACCCGCATTCATACCAGGATTCCACCAAAATATGAAACAAAGATCAGCATTCAGCGCGAACCCTATTAGAAATACTCCAATGACAAATAACAATAACAACCCCAACAGTTATTATAAACCCACCCCTATGATAACACTAGACCAAACACAAAAATAGCGCACATTCGACCAAGTATTAACCAAAAACGAAACTTTACATCAGAAGAACTATTTCATCAAGAAGTAGAAGAATTTGACAATGACCAGAATAATTACATTCACCCCAGTACAAACAATGAATCGAACTATTCAGAAAATTATGAACGTAACGAACCATGCTAAAATTACGACGAGGACGACGAAAAAATGCATGCTCAAATTTTCAGATAGACCGATTTATAAACAACCAAACTTAATAAACTTAACATAAACCACCTAGTACTACCATATATAGAAATACCCCATGTCAAACTTAAACTATTAATCGATACCGGATCCTCAAAAACATTAATTAGCCCCCAAACCATAAAGAAACATTATTTAGATTATGTAGAAAGAGAGCCATTTAAAATTAAAACAGCCCATCAAACGACATTACACTAATTTGTAGCTAATATACCCTTACCGAGAACATTCAATGTGAAAATGAAACACAAATTTTGTATTTTTGAATTCAACGACAAATATGACGAACTAATCGGAATTTAAAAAGAAATTTAAAGGGAGTATAATGGGCTGTTTAGAAACCCACACTGAGCTTCACTAGTTTCTTTAAAGTTTTTTTAAAGTTTTTTTTATATATTTTAAGTATTTTATGAATTTGACATATATTTTATAATTCATGTTAGTTTTAATATTTTTAATATTTTGAATTATTTATAGCATTTATAGCATTATTTATTAATATTAAAGGTGTAATCCGTATATGTGAATAAATAAATAAATAAATAAATAAATAGACCTTCTAAGAAAATTAGGAACCAACATTGACATAAAAACGGTTTATTGAGAAGTAAACACGGACAAATCCCCATTAAATTTCAAAATACCCAAACCGAACAAAAATACATGATAGAACCCCTAATAGAAAAAAAAGTAAAAATCCCAGTAAACTCAAAAAATAACATAGGAATAATAAGTCATATAACATTTCAACAAGGAGTAGAAACCCCAACCGCCTTAGTGCAAATAATAGATAATTATGCCACTACAACGATTTTAAACTTAAATGACTACCCGTAGAACTATCATTAACAAACCCAATTAACGTAGAGGAATTAAATTTTAACAAAATGGAAATAGATGAAAATATAGAAGACGATTACAACCCGACAAAGTGTTAAGAGAAAATTTAAATAACATTCGCTTTAATACCGACATTAACCAAAAAGAGCAAAGAGCAATTAAAAATTTATGTTTTGAATACCGCGACATATTCCACTGTGAAGGAATACCCCTAACATTCACTAATACAGTCAAACACAACATCAAATTAATGGATAACAAACCCATATTTACAAAGCATATTGACTACCTCAGGCAAGTCAGGAAGAAGTTGATAGACAAGTAGCAGACTTCTCAGAACAAGATATCATACAACACTCCAACTCACCATGGAGCAGCCCTGTGTTAATAGTATCTATGAAGTTATATGCCTCGGGCAAGAGAAAATACAGAATGGTAATAGACTATACAAAATTAAACAAAAAAACGGTAGATGACAAATATCTACTACCCAATATAACCAAAAGTTTAGATAAATTAGGTAAATGGCAATATTTTTCAACATTAGATCTCGCCTCAGGATACCATCAAGTAGAAATGGATGAGAAAGATACACCGAAAACAGCATTCAGCACACCTAGAAGACATTATGAATATAAACGAATGCCATTTGGATTAAAGAACGCACCTGCTACTTTTCAACGAGTTATGGACAATATACTACGTGGAATACACAACGAAAAATGTCTTGTGTACCTAGACGACATCAACATCATTAGTAGAGCATATAGAAAGATTAAAAGAAGTATTTGAAAGACTGAGGAAAGCACATTTTAAAGTACAACTAGACAAGAGCGAATTTTTACAGAAAGAAGTATCATTTTTAGGACATATAACACCCCAGGAAGTCATGCCGAATCCCGATAAAACAAATGCAGTACTAAATTACCCCCTACCAAAAACAAACAAAGAAATCAAAGGATTTTTAGGACTTAGTGGTTACTATTGCAAATTTATCAAAGGTTATGCTCAGATAACCAAGCCTCTGACAAAGTGTTTAAAGAAAGGAAATAAAATTGAACACACTCCAGAATTCATTAAAGCCGTAGATAAAATTAAAAGTATATTAACAAATCACCCCATATAAGAATACCCGGACTTTTCGAAGCCATTCATACTAACGACAGACGCGCCAAATGTAGCATATGGCGCAGTATTAAGCCAAGGAAATGTAGGTAGCGACAAACCCATCAGCTACGCATCCAGAACCCTAAACGAGACTGAACAAAAATACAGTACGATAGAGAAAGAATTGTTAGACATAATTTGGGCAACGACGTATCTTAGACCATACCTATACGGACGAAAATTTTACATATACACCGACCATAGACCATTATTATGGCTATGCAAACTTAAAGAACCAAATTCAAAATTACAACGATGGAGAATCAGATTAGAAGAATACGATTACGAAATTATATATAAAAAAGGAATTTATAATAACGACGCAGACGCTTTAAGTAGAACACAGCTCAACGCACTAAAAACAGAGTCAATTGTAGGAAACATAGACGAAACAGAAATGAGGGAAGACCCAGAAGAGATTGACACAATACATTCGACACAAAATGAATAACCTAAAACCGCGATTAAAATTTTAAACGAAGCAATCGATATAAAACTCAACCAATTTATAATTACCGAAGATTTGAATAACCCCAATCCCGTAAAATACACAAAAGTAGACAACAAAAAGGTATACCAAATTCAGATAACCATGGGCCACAACGAAGAGCAAATAATTAAAATTCTAAAAGAATACACCCTCGAGAAAAAACGATTTTATTTTTACTTCAACACAGAACATTTGTATAAACAATTTTCAGAATTATACGTTAAATTATTCAATAACTCTGGCCCTGAACTTTTAAGATGCACAAGAAATATAATAACATTAGATGACCCTGACGAAGTAAATGATGTAATCAGAAACCAACATGAAGAAAAAACCAACCATCGTGGAATTAATGAAACAGTAAAGCAACTTATAAGACGATATTATTTCAAAGACATGAAAGAATTAACTACAGACTTTATTAACCAATGTGAACTATGCGGCAAAGCAAAATACGACAGGAAACCCCCAAAAATATCCTTAATGTTAACCAAAACACCTGACAAACCTTTTCTAAAATTACATGCCGATACTCTAGTAGTAGAAGCGCAAAACTATCTAACAATTGTAGACACATTCACCATAATAGGCCAAGCAATACCAAACACCTCTAAAAATAGCATTGACGTAACACAAAGATTTTTACAGTACTTTACATTTTATGGAACACCCGAAACAATAACATAAGATAACGACAGCGAATTTAAAAATGAGATGATACAAAACACTTTAGAATTCCACAAAATAAAAATTCATTTCATAACTGAAAACCATCCTGAATCAAATGGACTAATTGAAAGATTACATTCGACCCTGTTAGAACCTACAAGAAGGAACACAACACCAATTTAATGTCATACGCACTAATCGCATACAATAACACAATCCACTCATCAACCAATTTTACACCCTTAGAATTAACTTTAGGACATTCAGATTCACGCAACGCTTACGACATACATTATAACAAAGAAGTATATCAGCAATATGCCAAAGATCATAAAAGAAACTAAAAATAACCTATGACAAAGTAAAAGATAAATTAGATAACAATAAGGAACGTATCACCACAACCCATAATAAGAATACCGACGCAAGTAAATTTTCAATAGGACAAATCGTATACGAGAAAATTTCCAAAGTAAACGACATAAAACGGCACCCAGAAATTTAGGCTCTTTTAAAATTAAGAAAATATCGGACAAAAATATAGCCGTAGTAGACAACGGCAAGATAACAAAATATATTGATAAACTAAAGACACCCTGTACTTTCAGATGGACAATCATCACCCTTACCGTCAACCTCCGCCCAGGTAGAACGGACAACGAAATAGTAATCGAAGATATAAAAAACAACCCCGGTATCCTACCAATAAAATTGGCAAGTATGCAGAATACCATAGACTATTGGATGTTTGCACAAAAATTCGACTTAACAGAACTAAAACAAGAATTTCAAATAATCAAAAACAATTATTACCGATTAAAACAATCAATGGACACAGCAAAATTTGGAAAGGAATACGCCATAGAAAAACCAATTTATTTCCAGTTAGATTAGAATCTAAACCGGTAAATACAGTAATAAACAAGTGTACATGCCCACCTCTAGCTACAGCGAGGAAGAGCTAGAAGGGGAGCTACAAAGATATCGAAGAAATACTCAGATACGTAAAAGGACATGAAAATTTAATAATTACATGGGATTTTAATGCAGTGGTAAGTGAGGGCAGGGAAGAAGCCGTAGTAGGTTTATTTGGTTTAGGCAAGAGAAATGACAGGGGAAATAGGCTGGTAGAATGTTGCGACAAGAACAATTTAACCATCACAAACATATTATTTCAACATCATGCTAGAAGACGATACACGTGGAAGATGCCAGAAGATATAGGAAGATATCAAACAGATTACATTATTGCTAGACAACGATTTAAGAATCGAGTAAAAGACTGTAGCAGCTACCCAGAAACAGTTATAGACACTGACCACTACATTGTAATTATAAAGGCAACTCTTAAATTTAAAAATTTCAAAAAAAGAAATGGAAAAAGGCACTTTGAGAAACTAAAAGATAAATATATCCACGAAAGATTTGAAAAAAGTCAAATGAATTGCTGAAAGATTTGGGGAAAATTTCTTATACAAAGGAAGTAGAAACAGAACGGAATAATATTAAATCCAGCTTAGACGTGGCGGCTAGAGATATTCTGGGGTATTCACAAAAACAAAATAAGAAATCATGGATAACAAAGGAAATTCTGAATTTAGTAGAAGAAAGACGAAAATTCAAAAATTGATCGAACGAAACAGGAAAACAGAGATACAAAGTCATAAAATAGGAAACTATTCGCAAATGCAGGAAAGCTAAAGAACAGTGGATTGGTGAAAAATGCAAAGAGGTACAAACTAAGATGGAAATAGGAAAGATATACGAATGAATTTTAGGGATATATAACCATATAGCAAAAATATAAGGAACGCAGGAGGAAACGTCATTATACAAAATGTAGAGAAAGTGCTTAGATGGCAAGAATATATAAGGAATTCATATGCAGGAGAGGAACTAACAGCATTAGTACATGAATCAGACATTGAAAATGATGACTTGGGATATCCTATACTTCAAGATGAGTTTAAATTAGCATTAAAGGGTCTGAAAAATGGTAAGGCGCCGGGTACAAATAAGGTGCAAGCAGAAACTCTAACCAAAAAAGAGAGGCGTGGATCGATGTGAAAATTTTCGATAAATAAGTTTGATGGCACATGTGTCAAAAATATTAACTAGAATTGTACAAAGACGAATGGAAAAACGAACCGCGATACAGGGGAACACGGATGGCTATTTTAGCTGTGAGGCTGATAAAGGAGAAAACAATAGAAAAGGGGGACATGGTATATACAGGGTTTGTAGATCTGGAAAAGGCATTCGACAATGTAAAATGGAAAAAAATGTTCGAAATACTCAAAAAGATTGGAATGAGTTTAGGGGTAGACCGACGGTACATAGCTTATACAAAGTGCAAACAGCAGTAATAGAATAAGAGCAGGAACGTAGCGAAGTAAATATTAGGAAAGGGGTGAGACAGGGATGTGCCTTATCCCCATTAATTTTTAACTTGTATATTGAAGAAGCAATGAACGCTGTCAAATACCGGAAGACATTTGGAATTACTATGCAGGGACAAAAGATTGATATGCTTAGATTTGCAGATGATATAGTGGTATTAACATCTGACAAAGAAGAGTTAGAAGCTGCTCTTAATGAAATGGAAACAGTTCTAACAGAGAGAGAGGGTATGATAATTAACAAAAATAGAACTAAAGTTCTAGTATGCATAGGAGGGGAAAATAAATCAAAAACAAGAATACGAATATGTAACGAGAACTTACAAGGGGTTAGGGATTTCTGCTACCTAGGAAGCCACATAACGGAAGATGGGAAGAGCACAAAAGATATAAAACAAAGATTAGCACAAGGTCATGCTACATTTAACAAGAAAAAGCAACTACTATGCAAAAACAACAAACGTAGAAACAAGAAAGAGATTGCTTAAAACATATGTGTGGAGCACAGCACTGTACGGATGTGGAGCCTGGACAGTAGGAGAAGCGGACAAGAAAAAGGTAAAAAGAAGCCTTTGAAATATGGTGCTACAGACGTATGATGAAGATATCATGGACAAAGAGTTACTACAAATGGTAGGAGAAGAAAGAAATATGTGGAAAACAGTAAAAAATAGGAAAGATAGGATGATAGTCCCCATACTAAGACCTGAGTGAATAGTGTAGAATATATTAGCAGCAGAGATATGAAAAAGGAGAAGTAAATAGAGGTAGACCTAGTGTAGACAATTGCACACAGATAGTGAAAGAAGTAGGATGTGGGAATTTCAGCGAAATGTGCAGGCTAGCTTAGAATAGAAATCAATGTAGGTAACGCATTCAAGCAATCTCAAGATGGAAATACTAATGATAAAAAAATAACTGTACTTAAACATGATTATTATAAACAACTACTGGTATTGATCTTGCAATATTCTCAACTGATGTTAATTGTGCAAAAGAATTTACTGAAAACTATTAATTCGGCAAATGTCTAAGTGTTGGGGGATCCTTGGCAACCACAGGCTGCTTAACCCTCTTCACATACCACTGAATCTTGGTGAAATAGAACACATAATTAGAAAACAATAGAAGGTGAACCGAGCTGTATATAGGCTTTTGTGGGAATTTCAGGTTAGCTCAGAACCAATCGACTTGGTGTTGGTGTCGAAATATTTTCAACTAATGTTGATTGTGCAAAGGATATATTGGAAAAACTATTCATTCGACAAATGCTCAAGTGTTGGTGGAATTTGGCAGTTGCAGGCTGTTTACCCCCCTCGCATATCCTACATGTGATATTTACAATGCTCCATCCGAACGTACTACATTGGTGGCGGCTCCGTGCCATAGTTGGTATGCGTGTGACTACTACGCCCAAGGTCCCGGGTTCGAATCTCAACACAGTTCGCTTGAAAAATGTTAGGCGAGCATTTTTCACAAAATTACGCCCTCATTCGGATGAGAGGTAAACTGGAGGTCCCGTGTGTGAGTGTTGTCACGCACTTTAAAGATTCCTACCTTGCTTGGAACAGCAAGAGTTCGGCAAAATTCAAAATTTTTCAGGTTAAAAAAACTCGCTTCCTGCCCAATGTAATACCTTCGGTTGGAGCATTGGATAATCACATGTAGGGTACTACATGGAAGCGAGTTTTTTTACCTAGAAATTTTGAATTTGGATGAACCTTAACGTGCGTGACAACACACGCACGGGACCCCCATTTTACCTCTCATCCGAACGAGGTCGTATTTTTGTGAAAAATGCTCGTCCAACATTTTTAAAGTGGGCCGTGTCGGGATTTGAACCCGGGACTTTGGACATAGTAGTCACATGCATACCAACAACACCACGGAGTTGCCTCCCCCTTCACATATTACTGAATATTGAGGAAATAGGATATATAATTGCAAAACAATAGAAGGTGACAGAACTGCATCTAACAAGAAAGAACAGAAGGAAAGGGAGGTTTCATTTTCGGAGATAAACAATTTAAAATTTATTGTTATTTGATTCAGAGGCTCATTTTTCATACAGTCAAACAGATTAAGCTGTGAAGTATATATAATTTTTTTCTCATTATACAAATATTAATCGACTTCGTTTTATCATCCAAAGCAGGAAAAGTTTTAGAGAAAAAGGGGTAAATTATTTGATTATTGTAACTTTGTGCACTCTGTGTGAATTAAACTGGGCTAGCCGATGCATATTAAATTTTGGATACTAAAATACACAGAGCGGTGGTGATCAGAAGGAGACTGAGAGCATAATTACATCGACACATAGCATTATCATATCAATATATATATATATATATATATATATATATATATATATATATATATATATATTGCTGTGTTATTTATATTTAGCCCTACGAGTTGGCATGCCATAAAGTGCTATGATATTTCTGCCCCACAATTTGGGCGTAATAAAATTCTATGATGTGAAATGTTAAGTTATGGATTTTCTTTGCCTCAACTAGCTGATTCCATTAAATAAAGCAATTCTACAATACACAATGTAATGATTAATTATTTACAACTTTTGAAGTCTTCCCCTTTTCAGAACATTTACATATACCAGATTTATGAAATTAAAGCCAGCAAAACTAACCTTTTTGCTTATATTTAGAGACCTTTGAAACGTTTCAAGATGCCTATTACCTTTTTCATAAATTGATCAATTAAACTACTTTGGTTTGTTGCCTCTTACAGATACGAAAAATATTGAATTAAAACAGTTTTCAGTAATAAATTATATCAAGATTGCTAACCTGGAATGCTTCTGTAGTTCCTCTGGATCCTCCAAGAGTTTTCGTGCCAAGTCTGAATATTGAGAGTTGAATTTGGAAGTCGACATCAAAACCAAAATAAAACCCAAATCGTTATTAGAATCCAATTGAATATATTAAAATCCCATTTCAGTGTTAGAGCCAGTATTAAGATGCCAGTAATAAGTTAATCCAATTTGAGATTCAATTTGAATATCAGTAATAGAATATTTTCATGTCAGTATTAAACAGACAGTAGTAGAACATTTTCCATGTCAGTAATTAACAAGAGCCCTATTTTATTTATGTTAGAAATGTATTTTTATCAAGTCGTTATTTACTTACGTCTATAATAGATCGGCTCACTCGTTGCACAATTCGTACACTTTTCAAAATGACTTTACTTTAACTTTCGTCTCACTGGTTACGTAGAATAATTTAGCACTTCAGAATATAGTCGTAGCACAGTTTAAAATGTATACTAAACTCGTCGCTCCATTCTTATCGTATTTAAAGCCGTACATCTCTTGCTTTTCATTCATTCATTCACGTGTTGGGACGACACCTTTTGCCTTTATCTTTGTGCACTTCGGGATTTTCACCAATTATTTATTTCAAATATTCGGAGGAATGCTTGACTTGTCATGTATTACCCTCACATATCATGGTATTAATTGAGAAATCCCAAGAATTTTCGTTTATTAAATCACGTATTCATTGTTTGTCATTTATTCTAATCTAAACCGAAATAATCTGGTGCTTGTTTATTTCCTAGTTAATATTGGATTTTTAAACAAATGTGATTCTTCATGTCACGTACGATTTTTAAATAATGCATAATTTAGATTGCGTATACGATGAATTTTTAACGCACTTGTTAAATATTTATAAAGCCAATTCATATAGGTTTCTCGTTGATTTAATTTTGATGCATTCTGTTGCGTTTTCAAATCTTATCTTAACTTGTAACTACTCTTGGATATTTCTATATTCTTAGGCATTTAATCTCATGTATTTTTATATACAGTGTGCTCTCAACAAACAATATGTATCGTGACATATTTACTCTTATAATATCTGCTGTGTATTTTAGTATCCAAAATTTAATATGCATCAGCTAGCCCAGTTTAATTCACACAGAGTGCACAAAGTTACAATAATCAAATAATTTACCCTTTTCTCTAAAACTTTTCCTGCTTTGGATGATAAAACGAAGTCGATTAATATTTGTACAATGAGAAAAAAATTATATACACTTCACAGCTTAATCTGTTTGACTGTATAAAAAATGAGCCTCTGAATCAAATAACAATAAATTTTTAATTGTTTATCTCCGAAAATTAAACCTCCCTTTCCTATTTTAAAGCCAGCAAAATGATGTTGTACTCTACTGAAATTACTCTGAACGTTCAAGAGTTTTCCCCTTTTCACAAAATTTTTCACGTATAAAATAAATTTTTGATGACTACATAAAATATTCAGGTATAAAATATGATAAATGTTAAAAAAATATATAAAGAGAAAATAATGCCTTATGCTAGATAGTTCTGACCTGTAGTTTTCCTTGTGCGTCTTTCTGCTGCGTGCTGTGGATCAGTACCCCAATATTGCATTCAGTTAAGTTGTTCCATTCAATTTATTTAGTCTCCAAGTTTTACCCCTTTTAATCAATAATCTAGTATTTTCTTAATCTCCCTTGAATTTTCTTAATGTCATTTATATTTACGTGATTTCCCTTAAATTTTCGCAATTTCACTTAGAGTTTTGTACTGTCACTTAGATTTCGTGATCTCACTTGGAGCCCTAAATTATAAATATTTAACCTAAATAAATTAATAAACTTCTACTCACGTTTTCCAGCAAACGGTTGAACTTGTTCATATATTTCTACTATAATTTATTTTAAAATTTTATATAACCACTTTTCACAAAATTTTGATCATTTAATTTGAATATTTACTCGACGCGTAAATTCTTGAGTATAAGTGATTCAGCTTGTGCTTGGTTCAAACTAGGACTGTCTGCTTATCAAATTCGCGTGTTACATAGTATACACCCCGTCTAAAAATTCATTGGTTATCTGAACTGTTGTTCAAAGTTTACGACCAACCATCGGGAGTTTAGGATATTTTGAGCTTTTACAGGTATATCTCTTTTCCTATCTCTGCTTGTAATATATCCTGTACTATTCCAAAAAATGCCTTAGAACATATCCTGCCCTTCTATTTCTTCTACTTTTTTTTTTGTTTTCCACAGATATCTTTATTCCTCTACTATTTCTATAATATATTTGTCATTAACTTTGTCTGTCCATTCTATCATCCTCATACATTTGAAGCTCAACATTACAGAAGGCTTCTATCTCTTTTGTCTGCTTTTATAATTGCCCCTATTTCATAGACGTATTGTGCTGTGCTCAACACATATGCTCTGAACAATTTTCTTCTTGTTACTATGTTTGTTGTCCTAGAATATAGCTTCTGTTCTTTCTTGTTAGATGCAGTTCTGTCACTTTCTATTGTTTTGCAATTATATATCCTATTTCCTCAATATTCAGTAATATGTGAAGGGGGAGGCAACTCCGTGGTGTTGTTGGTATGCATGTGACTACTATGTCCAAAGTCCCGGGTTCAAATCCGACACGGCCCACTTTAAAATGTTGGACGAGCATTTTCACAAAATACGACCTCGTTCGGATGAGAGGTAAAATGGGGTCCCGTGCGTGTGTTGTCACGCACGTTAAGGTTCATCAAAATTCAAAATTTCTAGGTAAAAAAACTCGCTTCCATGTAGTACCCTACATGTGATTATCCAATGCTCCAATCGAAGGTATTACATTGGGCAGGAAGCGAGTTTTTTTAACCTGAAAAATTTTGAATTTTGCCGAACCCTTGCTGTTCCAAGCAAGGTAGGAATCTTTAAAGTGCGTGACAACACTCACACACGGGACCTCCAGTTTACCTCTCATCCGAATGAGGGCGTAATTTTGTGAAAAATGCTCGCCTAACATTTTTCAAGCGAACTGTGTCGAGATTCGAACCCGGGACCTTGGGTGTAGTAGTCACACGCATACCAACTATGCCACGGAGTCGCCACCAATGTAGTATGTTCGGATGGAGCATTGTAAATATCACATGTAGGATATGCGAGGGGGGTAAACAGCCTGCAACTGCCAAATTCCACCAACACTTGAGCATTTGTCGAATGAATAGTTTTTCCAATATATCCTTTGCACAATCAACATTAGTTGAAAATATTTCGACACCAACACCAAGCCGATTGGTTCTGAGCTAACCTGAAATTCCCACAAAAGCCTATATACAGCTCGGTTCACCTTCTATTGTTTTCTAATTATGTGTTCTATTTCACCAAGATTCAGTGGTATGTGAAGAGGGTTAAGCAGCCTGTGGTTGCCAAGGATCCCCCAACACTTAGACATTTGCCGAATTAATAGTTTTCAGTAAATTCTTTTGCACAATTAACATCAGTTGAGAATATTGCAAGATCAATACCAGTAGTTGTTTATAATAATCATGTTTAAGTACAGTTATTTTTTTATCATTAGTATTTCCATCTTGAGATTGCTTGAATGCGTTACCTACATTGATTTCTATTCTAAGCTAGCCTGCACATTTCGCTGAAATTCCCACATCCTACTTCTTTCACTATCTGTGTGCAAGTTTATTAATTTATTTAGGTTAAATATTTATAATTTAGGGCTCCAAGTGAGATCACGAAATCTAAGTGACAGTACAAAACTCTAAGTGAAATTGCGAAAATTTAAGGGAAATCACGTAAATATAAATGACATTAAGAAAATTCAAGGGAGATTAAGAAAATACTAGATTATTGATTAAAAGGGGTAAAACTTGGAGACTAAATAAATTGAATGGAACAACTTAACTGAATGCAATATTGGGGTACTGATCCACAGCACGCAGCAGAAAGACGCACAAGGAAAACTACAGGTCAGAACTATCTAGCATAAGGCATTATTTTCTCTTTATATATTTTTTTAACATTTATCATATTTTATACCTGAATATTTTATGTAGTCATCAAAAATTTATTTTATACGTGAAAAATTTTGTGAAAAGGGGAAAACTCTTGAACGTTCAGAGTAATTTCCAGTAGAGTACAACATCATTTTGCTGGCTTTAAAATAGGAAAGGGAGGTTTAATTTTCGGAGATAAACAATTTAAAATTTATTGTTATTTGATTCAGAGGCTCATTTTTTATACAGTCAAACAGATTAAGCTGTGAAGTGTATATAATTTTTTTCTCATTGTACAAATATTAATCGACTTCGTTTTATCATCCAAAGCAGGAAAAGTTTTAGAGAAAAAGGGTAAATTATTTGATTATTGTAACTTTGTGCACTCTGTGTGAATTAAACTGGGCTAGCTGATGCATATTAAATTTTTGGATACTAAAATACACAGCAGATATTATAAGAGTAAATATGTCACGATACATATTGTTTGTTGAGAGCACACTGTATATAAAAATACATGAGATTAAATGCCTAAGAATATAGAAATATCCAAGAGTAGTTACAAGTTAAGATAAGATTTGAAAACGCAACAGAATGCATCAAAATTAAATCAACGAGAAACCTATATGAATTGGCTTTATAAATATTTAACAAGTGCGTTAAAAATTCATCGTATACGCAATCTAAATTATGCATTATTTAAAAATCGTACGTGACATGAAGAATCACATTTGTTTAAAAATCCAATATTAACTAGGAAATAAACAAGCACCAGATTATTTCGGTTTAGATTAGAATAAATGACAAACAATGAATACGTGATTTAATAAACGAAAATTCTTGGGATTTCTCAATTAATACCATGATATGTGAGGGTAATACGTGACAAGTCAAGCATTCCTCCGAATATTTGAAATAAATAATTGGTGAAAATCCCGAAGTGCACAAAGATAAAGGCAAAAGGTGTCGTCCCAACACGTGAATGAATGAATGAAAAGCAAGAGATGTACGGCTTTAAATACGATAAGAATGGAGCGACGAGTTTAGTATACATTTTAAACTGTGCTACGACTATATTCTGAAGTGCTAAATTATTCTACGTAACCAGTGAGACGAAAGTTAAAGTAAAGTCATTTTGAAAAGTGTACGAATTGTGCAACGAGTGAGCCGATCTATTATAGACGTAAGTAAATAACGACTTGATAAAAATACATTTCTAACATAAATAAAATAGGGCTCTTGTTAATTACTGACATGGAAAATGTTCTACTACTGTCTGTTTAATACTGACATGAAAATATTCTATTACTGATATTCAAATTGAATCTCAAATTGGATTAACTTATTACTGGCATCTTAATACTGGCTCTAACACTGAAATGGGATTTTAATATATTCAATTGGATTCTAATAACGATTTGGGTTTTATTTTGGTTTTGATGTCGACTTCCAAATTCAACTCTCAATATTCAGACTTGGCACGAAAACTCTTGGAGGATCCAGAGGAACTACAGAAGCATTCCAGGTTAGCAATCTTGATATAATTTATTACTGAAAACTGTTTTAATTCAATATTTTCGTATCTGTAAGAGGCAACAAACCAAAGTAGTTTAATTGATCAATTTATGAAAAAGGTAATAGGCATCTTGAAACGTTTCAAAGGTCTCTAAATATAAGCAAAAAGGTTAGTTTTGCTGGCTTTAATTTCATAAATCTGGTATATGTAAATGTTCTGAAAAGGGGAAGACTTCAAAAGTTCTAAATAATTAATCATTACATTGTGTATTGTAGAATTGCTTTATTTAATGGAATCAGCTAGTTGAGGCAAAGAAAATCCATAACTTAACATTTCACATCATAGAATTTTATTACGCCCAAATTGTGGGGTAGAAATATCATAGCACTTTATGGCATGCCAACTCGTAGGGCTAAATATAAATAACACAGCAATATATATATATATATATATATATATATATATATATATATATATTGATATGATAATGCTATGTGTCGATGTAATTATGCTCTCAGTCTCCTTCTGATCACCACCGCTCTGTGTATTTTAGTATCCAAAAATTTAATATGCATCGGCTAGCCCAGTTTAATTCACACAGAGTGCACAAAGTTACAATAATCAAATAATTTACCCCTTTTTCTCTAAAACTTTTCCTGCTTTGGATGATAAAACGAAGTCGATTAATATTTGTATAATGAGAAAAAAATTATATACACTTCACAGCTTAATCTGTTTGACTGTATGAAAAATGAGCCTCTGAATCAAATAACAATAAATTTTAAATTGTTTATCTCCGAAAATGAAACCTCCCTTTCCTTCTGTTCTTTCTTGTTAGATGCAGTTCTGTCACCTTCTATTGTTTTGCAATTATATATCCTATTTCCTCAATATTCAGTAATATGTGAAGGGGGAGGCAACTCCGTGGTGTTGTTGGTATGCATGTGACTACTATGTCCAAAGTCCCGGGTTCAAATCCCGACACGGCCCACTTTAAAAATGTTGGACGAGCATTTTTCACAAAAATACGACCTCGTTCGGATGAGAGGTAAAATGGGGTCCCGTGCGTGTGTTGCCACGCACGTTAAGAGTTCATCAAATTCAAAATTTCTAGGTAAAACTCGCTTCCATGTAGTACCCTACATGTGATTATCCAATGCTCCAACCGAAGGTATTACATTGGGCAGGAAGCGAGTTTTTTTAACCTGAAAAATTTTGAATTTTGCCGAACTCTTGCTGTTCCAAGCAAGGTAGGAATCTTTAAAGTGCGTGACAACACTCACACACGGGACCTCCAGTTTACCTCTCATCCGAATGAGGGCGTAATTTTGTGAAAAATGCTCGCCTAACATTTTTCAAGCGAACTGTGTCGAGATTCGAACCCGGGACCTTGGGCGTAGTAGTCACACGCATACCAACTATGGCACGGAGCCGCCACCAATGTAGTACGTTCGGATGGAGCATTGTAAATATCACATGTAGGATATGCGAGGGGGTAAACAGCCTGCAACTGCCAAATTCCACCAACACTTGAGCATTTGTCGAATGAATAGTTTTTCCAATATATCCTTTGCACAATCAACATTAGTTGAAAATATTTCGACACCAACACCAAGCCGATTGGTTCTGAGCTAACCTGAAATTCCCACAAAAGCCTATATACAGCTCGGTTCACCTTCTATTGTTTTCTAATTATGTGTTCTATTTCACCAAGATTCAGTGGTATGTGAAGAGGGTTAAGCAGCCTGTGGTTGCCAAGGATCCCCCAACACTTAGACATTTGCCGAATTAATAGTTTTCAGTAAATTCTTTTGCACAATTAACATCAGTTGAGAATATTGCAAGATCAATACCAGTAGTTGTTTATAATAATCATGTTTAAGTACAGTTATTTTTTTATCATTAGTATTTCCATCTTGAGATTGCTTGAATGCGTTACCTACATTGATTTCTATTCTAAGCTAGCCTGCACATTTCGCTGAAATTCCCACATCCTACTTCTTTCACTATCTGTGTGCAATTGTCTACACTAGGTCTAACTCTATTTACTTCTCCTTTTTCCTATCTCTGCTGCTAATATATTCTGCACTATTCACTCAGGTCTTAGTATGGGGACTATCATCCTATTTTTACTATTTTTTACTGTTTTCCACATATTTCTTTCTTCTCCTACCATTTTTAGTAACTCTTTGTCCATGATATCTTCATCATACGTCTGTAGCACCATATTTCAAAGGCTTCTTTCTACCTTTTTCTTGTCCGCTTCTCCTACTGTCCAGGCTCCACATCCGTACAGTGCTGTGCTCCACACATATGTTTTAAGCAATCTCTTTCTTGTTTCTACGTTTGTTGTTTTTGCATAGTAGTTACTTTTTCTTGTTAAATGTAGCATGACCTTGTGCTAATCTTTGTTTTATATCTTTTGTGCTCTTCCCATCTTCCGTTATGTGGCTTCCTAGGTAGCAGAAATCCCTAACCCCTTGTAAGTTCTCGTTACATATTCGCATTCTTGTTTTTGATTTATTTTCCCCTCCTATGCATACTAGAACTTTAGTTCTATTTTTGTTAATTATCATACCCTCTCTCTCTGTTAGAACTGTTTCCATTTCATTAAGAGCAGCTTCTAACTCTTCTTTGTCAGATGTTAATACCACTATATCATCTGCAAATCTAAGCATATCAATCTTTTGTCCCTGCATAGTAATTCCAAATGTCTTCCGGTATTTGACAGCGTTCATTGCTTCTTCAATATACAAGTTCAAAATTAATGGGGATAAGGCACATCCCTGTCTCACCCCTTTCCTAATATTTACTTCGCTACGTTCCTGCTCTTATTCTATTACCGCTGTTTGCACTTTGTATAAGCTATGTACCGTCGGTCTACCCCTAAACTCATTCCAATCTTTTTGAGTATTTCGAACATTTTTTTCCATTTTACATTGTCGAATGCCTTTTCCAGATCTACAAACCCTGTATATACCCTGTCCCCCTTTTCTATTGTTTTCTCCTTTATCAGCCTCACAGCTAAAATAGCCATCCGTGTTCCCCTGTATCACGGTTCGTTTTTCCATTCGTCTTTGTACAATTCTAGTTAATATTTTTGACACATGTGCCATCAAACTTATTTATCGAAAATTTTCACATCTATCCACGCCTCTCTTTTTTGGTTAGAGTTTCTGCTTGCACCTTATTTGTACCCGGCGCCTTACCATTTTTCAGACCCTTTAATGCTAATTTAAACTCATCTTGAAGTATAGGATATCCCAAGTCATCATTTTCAATGTCTGATTCATGTACTAATGCTGTTAGTTCCTCTCCTGCATATGAATTCCTTATATATTCTTGCCATCTAAGCACTTTCTCTACATTTTGTATAATGACGTTTCCTCCTGAGTTCCTTATATTTTTGCTATATGGTTATATATCCCTAAAATTCATTCGTATATCTTTCCTATTTCCATCTTAGTTTGTACCTCTTTGCATTTTTCACCAATCCACTGTTCTTTAGCTTTCCTGCATTTGCGAATAGTTTCCTATTTTATGACTTTGTATCTCTGTTTTCCTGTTTCGTTCGATCAATTTTTGAATTTTCGTCTTTCTTCTACTAAATTCAGAATTTCCTTTGTTATCCATGATTTCTTATTTTGTTTTTGTGAATACCCCAGAATATCTCTAGCCGCCACGTCTAAGCTGGATTTAATATTATTCCGTTCTGTTTCTACTTCCTTTGTATAAGAAATTTTCCCCAAATCTTTCAGCAATTCATTTGACTTTTTTCAAATCTTTCGTGGATATATTTATCTTTTAGTTTCTCAAAGTGCCTTTTTCCATTTCTTTTTTTGAAATTTTTAAATTTAAGAGCTGCCTTTATAATTACAATGTAGTGGTCAGTGTCTATAACTGTTTCTGGGTAGCTTCTACAGTCTTTTACTCGATTCTTAAACCGTTGTCTAGCAATAATGTAATCTGTTTGATATCTTCCTATATCTTCTGGCATCTTCCACGTGTATCGTCTTCTAGCATGATGTTGAAATAATATGTTTGTGATGGTTAAATTGTTCTTGTCGCAACATTCTACCAGCCTATTTCCCCTGTCATTTCTCTTGCCTAAACCAAATAAACCTACTACGGCTTCTTCCCTGCCCTCACTTACCACTGCATTAAAATCCCATGTAATTATTAAATTTTCATGTCCTTTTACGTATCTGAGTATTTCTTCGATATCTTTGTAGCTCCCCCTTCTAGCTCTTCCTCGCTGTAGCTAGAGGTGGGCATGTACACTTGTTTATTACTGTATTTACCGGTTTAGATTCTAATCTAACTGGAAATAAATTGGTTTTTCTATGGCGTATTCCTTTCCAAATTTTGCTGTGTCCATTGATTGTTTTAATCGGTAATAATTGTTTTTGATTATTTGAAATTCTTGTTTTAGTTCTGTTAAGTCGAATTTTTGTGCAAACATCCAATAGTCCATGGTATTCTGCATACTTGCCAATTTTATTGGTAGTATACCGGGGTTGTTTTTTATATCTTCGATTACTATTTCGTTGTCCGTTCTACCTGGGCGGAGGTTGACGGTAAGGGTGATAATTGTCCATCTGAAAGTACAGGGTGTCTTTAGTTTATCAATATATTTTGTTATCTTGCCGTTGTCTACTACGGCTATATTTTTGTCCGATATTTTCTTAATTTTAAAAGAGCCTAAATTTCTGGGTGCCGTTTTATGTCGTTTACTTTGGAAATTTTCTCGTATACGATTTGTCCTATTGAAAATTTGCTTGTGTCGGTATTCTTATTATGGGTTGTGGTGATACGTTCCTTATCGTTATCTAATTTATCTTTTACTTTGTCATAGGTTATTTTTAGTTTCTTTTTATGATCTTTGGCATATTGCTGATATACATCTTTGTTATAATGTATGTCGTAAGCGTTGCGTGAATCTGAATGTCCTAAAGTTAATTCTAAGGGTGTAAAATTGGTTGATGAGTGGATTGTGTTATTGTATGCGATTAGTGCGTATGACATTAAATTGGTGTTGTGTTCCTTCTTGTAGGTTCTAACAGGGTCGAATGTAATCTTGCAATTAGTCCATTTGATTCAGGATGGTTTTCAGTTATGAAATGAATTTTTATTTTGTGGAATTCTAGTGTTTTGTATCGTCTCATTTTTAAATTCGCTGTCGTTATCTTATGTTATTGTTTCGGGTGTTCCATAAAATGTAAAGTACTGTAAAAATCTTTGTGTTACGTCAATGCTATTTTTAAAGGTGTTCGGTATTGCTTGGCCTATTATGGTGAATGTGTCTACAATTGTTAGATAGTTTTGCGCTTCTACTACCAGAGTATCGGCATGTAATTTTAGAAAAGGTTTGTCAGGTGTTTTGGTTAACATTAAGGATATTTTTGGGGGTTTCCTGTCGTATTTTGCTTTGCCGCATAGTTCACATTGGTTAATAAAGTCTGTAGCTAATTCTTTCATGTCTTTGAACTAATATCGTCTTATAAGTTGCTTTACTGTTTCATTAATTCCACGATGGTTGGTTTTTTCTTCATGTTGGTTTCTGATTACATCATTTACTTCGTCAGGGTCATCTAATGTTATTAAATTTCTTGTGCATCTTAAAAGTTCAAGGCCAGAGTTATTGAATAATTTAACGTATAATTCTGAAAATTGTTTATACAAATGTTCTGTGTTGAAGTAAAAATAAAATCGTTTTTTCTCGAGGGTGTATTCTTTTAGAATTTTAATTATTTGCTCTTCGTTGTGGCCCATGGTTATCTGAATTTGGTATACCTTTTTGTTGTCTACTTTTGTGTATTTTACGGGATTGGGGTTATTCAAATCTTCGGTAATTACAAATTGGTTGAGTTTTATATCGATTGCTTCGTTTAAAATTTTAATCGCGGTTTTAGGTTATTCATTTTGTGTCGAATGTATTGTGTCAATCTCTTCTGGGTCTTCCCTCATTTCTGTTTCGTCTATGTTTCCTACAATTGACTCTGTTTTTAGTGCGTTGAGCTGTGTTCTACTTAAAGCGTCTGCGTCGTTATTATAAATTCCTTTTTTATATATAATTTCGTAATCGTATTCTTCTAATCTGATTCTCCATCGTTGTAATTTTGAATTTGGTTCTTTAAGTTTGCATAGCCATAATAATGGTCTATGGTCGGTGTATATGTAAAATTTTCGTCCATATAGGTATGGTCTAAGATACGTCGTTGCCCAAATTATGTCTAACAATTCTTTCTCTATCGTACTGTATTTTTGTTCAGTCTCGTTTAGGGTTCTGGATGCGTAGCTGATGGGTTTGTCGCTACCTACATTTCCTTGGCTTAATACTGCGCCATATGCTACATTTGGCGCGTCTGTCGTTAGTATGAATGGCTTCGAAAAGTCCGGGTATTCTTATATGGGGTAATTTGTTAATATACTTTTAATTTTATCTACGGCTCTAATGAATTCTGGAGTGTGTTCAATTTTATTTCCTTTCTTTAAACAATTTGTCAGAGGCTTGGTTATCTGAGCATAACCTTTGATAAATTTGCAATAGTAACCACTAAGTCCTAAAAATCCTTTGATTTCTTTGTTTGTTTTTGGTAGGGGGTAATTTAGTACTGCATTTGTTTTATCGGGATTCGGCATGACTTCCTGGGGTGTTATATGTCCTAAAAATGATACTTCTTTCTGTAAAAATTCGCTCTTGTCTAGTTGTACTTTAAAATGTGCTTTCCTCAGTCTTTCAAATACTTCTCTTAATCTTTCTATATGCTCTACTAATGATGTTGATGTCGTCTAGGTACACAAGACATTTTTTGTTGTGTATTCCACGTAGTATATTGTCCATAACTCGTTGAAAAGTAGCAGGTGCGTTCTTTAATCCAAATGGCATTCGTTTATATTCATAATGTCCTCTAGGTGTGCTGAATGCTGTTTTCGGTGTATCTTTCTCATCCATTTCTACTTGATGGTATCCTGAGGCGAGATCTAATGTTGAAAAATATTGCCATTTACCTAATTTATCTAAACTTTTGGTTATATTGGGTAGTAGATATTTGTCATCTACCGTTTTTTGTTTAATTTTCTATAGTCTATTACCATTCTGTATTTTCTCTTGCCCGAGGCATATAACTTCATAGATACTATTAACACGGGGCTGCTCCATGGTGAGTTGGAGTGTTGTATGATATCTTGTTCTGATAAGTCTGCTACTTGTCTGTCAACTTCTTCCTGACTTGCCTGAGGTAGTCAATATGCTTTGTAAATATGGGTTTGTTATCCGTTAATTTGATGTTGTGTTTGACTGTATTAGTGAATGTTAGGGGTATTCCTTCACAGTGGAATATGTCGCGGTATTCAAAACATAAATTTTTAATTGCTCTTTGCTCTTCTTGGTTAATGTCGGTATTAAGCGAATGTTATTTAAATTTTCTCTTAACACTTTGTCGGGTTGTAATCGTCTTCTAAATTTTCATCTATTTCCATTTTGTTAAAATTTAATTCCTCTACGTTAATTGGGTTTGTTAATGATAGTTCTACAGGGTAGTCATTTAAATAATGCTATAAATGCTATAAATAATTCAAAATATTAAAAATATTAAAACTAACATGAATTATAAAATATATGTCAAATTCATAAAATACTTAAAATATATAAAAAAAACTTTAAAGAAACTAGTGAAGCTCAGTGTGGGTTTCTAAACAGCCCATTATACTCCCTTTAAATTTCTTTTTAAATTCTGATTAGTTCGTCATATTTGTCGTTGAATTCAAAAATACAAAATCTGTGTTTCATTTTCACATTGAATGTTCTCGGTAAGGGTATATTAACTACAAATTAGTGTAATGTCGTTTGATGGGCTGTTTTAATTTTAAATGGCTCTCTTTCTACATAATCTAAATAATGTTTCTTTATGGTTCGGGGGCTAATTAATGTTTTTGAGGATCCGGTATCGATTAATAGTTTAAGTTTGGCATGGGGTATTTCTATATATGGTAGTACTAGGTGGTTTATGTTAAGTTTATTAAGTTTGGTTGTTTATAAATCGGTCTATCTGAAAATTTGAGCATGCATTTTTTCGTCGTCCTCGTCGTAATTTTAGCATGGTTCGTTACGTTCATAATTTTCTGAATAGTTCGATTCATTGTTTGTACTGGGGTGAATGTAATTATTCTGGTCATTGTCAAATTCTTCTACTTCTTGATGAAATAGTTCTTCTGATGTAAAGTTTCGTTTTTGGTTATTACTTGGTCGAATGTGCGCTATTTTTGTGTTTGGTCTGGTGTTACCATAGGTGTGGGTTTATAATAACTGTTAGGGTTGTTATTGTTATTTGTCATTGGGGTATTTCTAATAGGGGCGCGCTGAATGCTAATCTTTGTTTCATATTTTGGTGGAATCCTGGTATGAATGCGGGTTTCGTGAAATTCGGGTTAAACGTTGATTTTGAGGACTGTTTGAATTGATTATTAAAATTCGTTTTATTAAAATTCAAGTTATTACTTCGCGGTTGGTGTGTTTGTGCATTAAATGGTGTGAATTTTTGTTGGGAGATTGTTTGTCTCGTGGCTTGTATGGTTTTTATTGGTGAATACCTTTTATTTGTGTTGGGGTTGTATAGTCTGTTGCAGTAATACATTACATTTTCTTCTATTATCATGGCCATGGCTTCTTCTAAAATTTGGGGACGTTGGAATCTGATTATATCTGATAGTCGTTCTGGTAGTGCATTTATATAGGTGTCCAGTGCCATTTTGTCACACATTTTTGTTTTTAAAAGTCGAATATTTTGGTCGGGTTCTTCAATTTTTAATTTTGTTAGGATTAAACATCTTACATCTAGGCATTTCATACTGAATTGGTATGGGGATTGGTTATTTTCCATTTTAAGGTTTATTAGATCGCGTAGTAGACATTTTAGGTTACGTTTATCTCCAAAATATGCTATTAATATGCGTTTAAATGTTCCCATTGTACTAAGTCATCTCGGCTGGCTATTAGTGTTATTGCCCGTCCGGTCAGTTTACTTATTATCAGGCGTAAGAACAATACGTTTCTTTCATTGTCTCCGGGTTTGTAAAAAGTTTTCAAAAATATTTCACATGCTGCTATAAAATTTCCTAAAAGGGCTTGATCTCCGTTAAAGATGGGGATTGTCTCGTGGTAAATTTTCCTATCCGAACTCATTTTCGTTGAGGGTTGTTGTAATAATTAATAGTTACTTTTGATTTCAATTAATTTCAAATTTTTGTAAAAATTGAGATTTATTTCGCGGTCTGTATTGTTATTATTTGTTTGAGTTTATTAATTTTCAGTTTAGATTGCGTCGGGTTATTTGTTATTTTTAGCTTGAGTCGTTTTAGGTTATTTAAAGAATCGAGTTGCTTGTCTTTGTACTGTTATACGGTGCTGCAATTTGAATTGAGAGATTTATGCTCGGTAATGTCTCTGTTAATTGTTGTAGCCTTAAATTCGTTTATTTTTACTTCGCGAATGTTAATTTTATTGTAAGTTTTGCTTTCTGAAAGGTTTTAATGTGAATGAATAATTTCTCGCGGTAGTTATTTTACTTTGTTCGCGCTAGTTAAGACATATTATTGTAATTCTGCCGATTTAATTGTCTGTTATACTTATCTCTTCTCCGTGGGTGTTTATAATTTATAAGCTGCATTCTTTGTAATTGTTTTGTCTGGTTACCTTGAGTCTTAAATATAAAGTTTGCAAGGTTTCAGTTTACCGTTTTGTTACAGTATTTGCTTCAATGTCTCATTTATAATCTATACAATTTGTTTAAATTGTAAGTTTTAGTCTACTGGAGGTGTAATTCCAGTCTCTTGATAAATTTATTGCGCAAATGCTTTTGTTAGAATTAAATATGCAATTATACTTTATGCAGTTGCGTAATGATTTTCTGAAGATTTTATTCAGTCTGTGATAATTTAAATACGTCCTTTCTATAATTATATACCTAGCTAATTGCTGCAGTTTTTAATCATAAAATGTAACGTTTAATAATTGTTTCGTTATATTCAGATATCATGATGCGTTTTCAAATGAATCTTTTTAGTAGTTGCTTCGCTATACTTAGCTTTTCGTACTAAAATAACTTTTTGTTATGTTGCGTTGGGTGAACGATGTTTTATTCACTGATGAGTTTCCGGTCGTAATCTATATGCTTTTATGCTTTGTTTTACTTTGTAATGGTTTAATGATTTAAGTTAATAATAGATTGGAGAGTGTGCTTCTGTAATTTATAGAATGCAATAAATGTTACATTTGAATAATTCGTTTCTATAATTAGTTTCGTTTTATTACGTTCTATTTTTTGTTATTTTTGGAATCGTTTTCGTTTTGTGCGCCAGTTGCTTTGCATTGGTTTGTTTAATGATTTTCGAATTTGTGCTAATAGTTACGTAAAAATTTTCTTGTTTTAAAGTCTCTTTTGCTTTCAGTCTCTTTTCAAAAAAATCAATTCTCTCAAAATAAATTTGAAAATAATTCGCTTAATATATGTCAATTATTTTCATTAAATGGCATAAAATTGCAATAAAATAATAATAAAAAAAAATCTGTACATACATAAAATATTAAAAAAATTTTAATTCTAGCAATATCAATAATTTGTAAAAATCAATTTGGTTTTTTACGGAAATGAATTTACATTAGTTTCTTTGTTGGTTTAATGGACTAGGTCGATGTTTGTAGGTTGTCCACGTTGGTTTTGTTTGTTGGATTTGATCGATTCCTGTATCTTGTCCAACTTCTGTTTGGGTTCTGCTAAAATTGCGAATTAAAATTCTTGGTTACCAGTCTTCAGATTTTTGGATCCGTAGTGCCCTTTTGGCATCTGTACGACTGCGCTAGTTAAGGTTCGGGCCTTGAAAGCTGCGTTTTTAAAAAATACTTCCAAACTTCTTAACAAATTTATTTAATTAAACAGATATTAATGTGGAATTTTACAAACTTGAATTAAAATTACTCTAAGTTGAAAAAAGAATTAATTGTACAATTTTGAGTAGCCTAAGCAACTGCAATGTTAAAACTGAATACTTTGACTGACTGCTGAGTCTTGGGGCTCCCGGGCTATTTATAATGTCCCTACCCCCTCTCATGGACGTGGGAACTTGCAGAGCTCATGTCTGCTTATTCTTAATTCTATTCATTGTTACAATGTTATAATCTTACTTTCTAGGTAACTGCGGTATCTTGACCATTTGTGACCTGTCACCTGAAGTGTCACTATTGTCTGGAGTACATTGTATTGCATCCGTTTTCATAAACTGTTAATAAACTTTATTAATTGTCCTTGTATTACATTGTTGCACTTCACTTAGTAACTTCTTAATAATTTCTAATAATTTCCTATTAGGTTGTATTTTATAATCCGTGCATAATTGGGGGATATGTAACTTGCGTTCACAATTTAGAACAAGTAATAACAAAAGTTTTTATTATTCACTATTCACAAGTGTAATTAACAGTATATGCCTTATATATAGATGTTTTCAGTCCAATTAACTGCACCTTACCTTTTTACGGATAGTAAAAGGGTAGGTGAATAGAAAAATATAAAAAATATTGTGGTGGAACTAGCATCAACCTTTATCGGCTGCGGTGAACGCAAAAGACTTAAATCTCAGGGTGAGGCAAAGATATCTAGATAAAGTTAAATAGAAACGATAACTTAAATTTTGTTTGATTAGTTAAATAAAAAATTATACTCGAAGAAAATTTTGTATATTAATGTCCAGGTAAGGCATTTGTTCAAACAAATCATTTCTACGAACGTATGCATAATGTACAAATAATTGCATATCTATTTTAAATATTTCATACAAATGTTCTAATATTCATTTTCATTTAAGTTATCAGATATAGAATAACATAAAATTTTGACTATCGACATGCATTAAAAGAAAATTCTTATTGTCAATTATAAACTTAGGTAATTATCTTTTCACATAGGTAATAAGTAAAAAGAAATTTGATTTCTTTTTAGGTATATAGCTCTTAATCACAAGAAGTTTCATGAAAATTATTTATCACAGGATACGTGAGCAGTTAACCAAAAGTAACATATTATTAATTTACACAAGTTAAATAAATTCCCATCTTACATGCAAGATAAAATGCTTTATAATAAAATTTTAAAGACAGATGCGATTATTTTCAAACAAAAACTCAATCATCTTTTTATTTAGTTAAGAAACTATTTAATAAAATTTTTAAACTCATACCTGTAGTTTTTTTGTAACTCAAATAAAACAAAGCTAGTTACTCAAAGTTCAACAGGTGCTCCTATTGTATCCTCCTGCGGAGTTTGTAGGTTATTTGAACCAACTTGCAGGAAACAAAAATATCTCGCACATCTTCATAAATTGTAGCAACCAAACTTGACAAAATCCAAAAGATAAGGTAATTTAAAATGTAAGAAACGCATTAAGCGATGATATACATAAATGTCACGTCAGTAATTCTAGTGTGGTAGAAAGTATCTTCTAATGATAATTTAAACATAATATCTGGACGATACATACACAAAATTCGAGCGGTAAGGTAATTTAAAAGGTAGGAAACACATTAAACTGAGATAAACTGGAATGTCTTGTCGGTAGTCCCAGGGTGATAGTAAATCCCTAGAAAATCAAACATGTATGAGGATAAAGAAATTTCACACGCGGCGTGTTGATATTAAACATAATATTACTTCATAATCAACTTACCACCCTTTAATTGTAAGGGTGGGAAACATAAATATTTATGTGCTCTAGGCTCCATATTTAAATGATAAAATGGTATTTTTAGAAAAATAACAAAATATGTAATAATAACTTACATACCAGGTACAAATGGCGAGGTAACTTCAAATTTCTCAAGAAATGCTGTTTAAAGCAGTCAGATAAGGAAAGAATTAAACTTTGACTTACCAAAACAAAAATAACCAACAAAGATTGTTGGGGGAAACGAACACTAACGAACGTCTTGATTAGACTATGATTCAGATTCACCTCAGATATGTTTTTATAGAAGAAGTATCGGTAAATTCACCAATAAGTAAATTACTTATATACGTACGTAATTGTACATTAGGAAACAGATAATTTATAAATAAAGATTTTATAACAAGGTTATATAGCGTGTTATTTCTGGAATTTATTATTAAATGTAGGAAACTTAAATTTGAGTTGGAATATTTACAGGATTCACTGTAATTTATTAACAAAAAGGAAATGTATGTGTCTTATTGCGGAGCACGCTGTACATGAGGCATATCGAAAAAAACCTGTTACGTTGCCTCAGACCAAAGAGAAAAAAATATGACATAAGGAATTTTTTTTGTAAAGAAATACAATCCACAGAAAAATTTTAAAAAAATTCTAAACAAGAACAGAACAATGGGTGATATATTTTAGGAAATAGTAAGAAAGTTTTATGAACGGAAAATAAACAAAATTTGAGTGGTATGATATCTAACGTGTATCACCCGTCCCAAAGGATAAAAAAATTAGTATAGACTAATATCGGCATAGACAAAATTTGGTAAGACAAAATCGGTGAACACTAACCACTCATAAAAAAAATTTTTGTTCAAGAAAAAGAAAAAAATATAATGAGATAAAGGGAAATATTTGGGCAGTTTTCAAACTTGGGGTAGGAAGATGGTAGATGAAACCAAAACACGATATGGTTTTAGGCCAAAAAAAAATTATTCATTTCGTTTTATATTAAAAACGATGAGAAAAAAAGAGAAAAGAAAAAGATTAAGTATTTAGAAATTAATTCTTTAAATTTAATTCATTTAGTTAGATAAATAATTAATTTCTGTGCCAGTATATGGCTTAAGATCCTTGATATGCCAATTATTTATTTTTGACCCATCAGGATTAGTTAAGTTATACACTAAGTTTGACAATTTTTTGTTAACTGTGCATAATATATATTTTGGAGCTAACTTTGAGGTAAAAATGCATGTTGCTTTAGACAGAACTTTGTTTAATCTCCATACATTATCACCGACATTAAAAGAAATTTGACTGCGTCGAAAGTTATATCAACTACACATTTTTGTATAAGCTACATGAAGTTTATTTCTAACTTCTTTAAAAAGTTTGAAAAGACCCTGCTAGTCAGTAGAATATGCTACCCTATCATCCGGCATTATATCGACATCTTCAGAAGGCATATATGAGGAACTAGAATACTTTCCTGAAATAGGAACATGTCTACCAAAAATTAAACAATTTGGAGAAAACCAATGACTTCATGCTTTGCTGAGTTTATAGCATATTGCACTTTAGATATATTTTTATCCCAGGTATTGTGTGTTTTAATATAAGATCTTATGGCAGTGCCTAGTCTTGTGGAGAATATACAGCAGTGTACCATATTTTCTCGATATTGTAATTGTAAGTGTGTGAGAATTTCAGGGAACTATGTAGGCTAGCTCAGAATATAAATAAGTGCAGGTACATGTCCAACCAGTTTTGAGACGGAAAACCTAATGACGAAAAAATAAGCGCAGATAAATCTGATGATTAGTATAAACAACTAGTTGTTGGTTGTGAAATATCTGCAACTAATGCTGACTGTGCAAAAAGATATATTGGAAAATATATTAAATCGGTAAATAGTTAAGTGTTGGGGGAACTTGGCAGCCACAGGCTGCTTACCTCCCTTTACAACCACTGAAGGTCGGAGAAATAGAGTTTATAACTGTAAAACAATAGAAGGTGACCGAACTGCATCTAACAAGAAAGAACAGCGCCTATGAGGAAAGACGACAAACACAGAACAAGAAGAAAATTGTTGAAAGCATATATGTGGAGCACAGCACAGTATGTCTATGAAATACGGGCAGTCTGAAACGCAGACAGAAAAACGGTAGCAGCCTTCTGAAATGCTGTGCTTCAGATGTATGAGGACGATAGCATGGACAGACAAAGATAATAACAAATAGGTTATAGTAGGGGAACAAGGATATCTGGGGAAAAGGAGAAATAGAAGGGCGGAATACGTTCTAAGGCATTTTTGGGGAATAGTATGAAATGTATTACAAGCAGAGATAGGAAAAAAGAGGTAGATGTAGACCTAGATCAGATAGTGATAGATGCAGACTGTGCAAATTTCAGGGAAATCTGAAGGTTAGTTCAGAATAGAAAACAATGATGGTACGCGTCTAACCTGAAAACCTAATGATGATGATGATGTATTTGTAAGTTAAATTTTTTAAATTGTGTCCAGATAATTGCGTACCATTGTCACATATTATGAATCTAGGCACTCCGTAAATTAAAAATACCTTGTTTTCTATTATAGTTTCGATAAGTTGTGCTTTCGCACTACGTAGAGGAAATAGTTAAGTGAACTTCAAAAACCAGTCACCTACTACAAGTAGTCACTTATGTCCTAATTTTGAACGAGAAAGGGGTCCTATGAAATATAACGCTATTGCATGAAATGGAAATTTTACATTTTTTACTTTTCCCATCAATCCTAATAGTTTCATATTTGAGTGTTTTTGTGCACCACAAACAAGACAATTTCTACAATATTTCAGAACATCTATTTTCATTTGAGGCCAATAGTAATTTTCTTGTATTCTGGCTAAAGTTTTATAAAATCCAAAATGACCTGAGGTAGGTGGATTATGACAGAATGAGATAACTTCTATTCTTTGTTTCGTAGGTGCTAAAATTTTCCAATTATTAATATTTGTTGACATAGGTAACTTTGTAGGTACAAATTTGTAAAGTAGATTATTTTCTATTTTCTATTGTGGGCAGGTATTTGGCGATTTACCTATTTTATTTTTTAAAGTCATATAATAATTATCAATATTATTTAAATTTATTTCTAAAATATTTAGATGTACATTATTTTGTGTAGAACGAGTGAGTGAGTCTGGAATTATATGAAATTTGCCTTTACGTTGGATTAATTCAAACGTATGCTGATGCAGACAAGTGGCCCATCTCACAAGTTTTCCAGAGGAATTCTGAATATTATTAAGCCATACAGAAAATGATGATCTGTTATAACTTTAAATTTTGTGTCTTCAATCCACGGACGAAATCTTTCTATCGAAAATATTACTGCTAGGCATTCATGTTCAGTTACAGAATAGTTATGTTCAGAACGAGTAAGAGACCTACTGGTATATGAGATAATATGATCTGTACCATTTAAATTTTGTAATAAAACACCACCCAGACAAGTGTTTAATGCATCAGCTTCTATAGTGAACAGTATACTGAAATCAGGTTGAGATAAGATAGGTTCAGATACTAAATTTTGTTTTATTTTTAAGAAAGCTGACTCTGTTTGGGCATTCCAAATAATTGGCTGTTTTTTCTTTCCTTTGAGTAAATCATTTATGGAATACATTAAGGTAGAAAAAGACTTAATAAACCTTCGGTACCAGCTGAACATACCGACGAAGCGTTTTATTTCAGTAGTTGTTGTAGGCCTAGAGTAATTAATCATTGCGAAAAAATTTTCTGGATCTGTTCTTATTGAATTTGACCCAACTATGTATACTAGGAATTTTAAAGTCTTTTTAAAAATTCACACTTTTTCAGATTAAACGGTCTCAAACAGTCTCTAAAAGTAAGACATGCTCTTGAAATGTGGAAGATATTACTATGATATTGTCAAGATAACAGAAAATGTTTGGTTCAAATTCTGGTCCAAAAATTGTATCAACTAACCGTTGTTGTGTATGGGCACTATTTCGTAAATCAAAGGGAACAGTGACAAATCTAAATTGTCCTCTAGAGATTACACTAAAAGCGGTTTTATCTTTCGACTCTTCCGTTAATGGAAGCTGCCAAAAACTTGTAACATTTTTATTTCCTGTAATAATTATTTGTATTGAATTACAAGAATAATGCGCTAAGCGTGCATTGTTCCTTATTGATCTACTTATATTAATATATCTGTGTCACATAAAGCTATTTCCAAGCGCATCTCTAGTTGTTTTTTTTGTATTCCACGCCTCTAACGTCGCGACCACTCGGTTCTAGTTTCGACAAGTTAGTCGGCCGCTGGCAACAGCTTTATTAAGATGTATTTTCGGCTAGAGGCTGGCAACCTTCACATCAATTATTAACTATTGAAATATCTTCTACTAACGGTTGGTAAAGTATATATTTTACGAACTAATTTAATTTGAATTAATTTATTTAGCGCGACACGTAGAATGAAACATGTAAAATTCGTCATGTAGGATCCAAAAATTTAGAATCACCGTTATTTAGGAACAGTCGATTTGAAATTCGTCTAATAAGAAATTTGTCTAGTAAGAAATTATGGATGTTAATTTGGATGCAGTCGTATCTAATTAGAATGGCTGGTAACTTTGTTTGAAGAACGAAATTTCCATCTCGATTTATCGTGAAGCAACAAAAGCAGTTTTGGTTCGTTATTGGTTATAAGATATTTCATGCATGTGTTTTAAAGGTTAGAGCATGTAAACTTGCTATTATGTTTACAACATGTAAATTGTGTAAATTTCAATTATTGTTGAACTGGTTTTATAAGCCGTAGAACAAAATTTTGTCAGATTAGCTTTCTATAATAACAAGTTTTGTTCCATATGAACCTTCGATAATTTCAACGTATGTTTTCGACGTCATATTTTTTTTGTTTTGCACAGTTGACAGATGTTGTCTTGAAAGCAGATGCTTTGTGCAGCTGTATTGGAATTTAAACAAAACATTCCTATTTTTGTGATCAGCTTTTATCTATACATAAATTATTAAACGTAAATATGAAAGTTCAAATCCACGTTATGCAAGATTCTAATAATTGTAATCTACCTGAAAAGATCTGCCCAGGTTAGAACGTAATTCAGTGTGTTATGCTTATAAATTATTATCACTCAAATATTCATAACAGGTTCATGTTTAAAGTATAGTTGGTTGTTTAAAAAAAAAGTCAAAACTTTAACTTTGATGTAGTTGATAATGACAATTTGTTTCTTGTTAAAAAGTTCCGATATTTTAAAAGAGTTTTTTTAGTAAACAATTAGTTCAAATTTAAGGCTTTTATTTTGGTCAAATGCGATCAAATCTAATTACACAAAGGTAAAACTTTTCTGAGTAATAATTTGGTACCAATATCTTATTGGATATACATTTTTTATTTTTATATACTTTTATAGGACACAAATGGTGTTCTACTTTTTTATTTATTTAATCTTTGCAATTTCTTACAGGAGTTGCGTCTTATTTTTATAAGACAGGTTTTTGTTAACGAAGGCGATCATTTTATCTTTGGGTTTCCACGTCCGCCCTTAGAACTGTGCTTTGCAATTAACGTAATTATCTCAGGACATGGTGGCGCCTATTTGATTTAGCTTAACTTTGGTTTGCAAACAGAATTCGACTTACCCCCCCACTTCTTATTGCTCTAACCAGGAATAGACCCCTAGCTATGTCGAAAGACTTTTTGATTCACTAGCACCTTAATGTAAAAGAAATAACGTTTCAGTGGTGCTTTCAGTACAATAGAACAAAAAGACGTTTCAGTCTTTTGTAAAGCAAAAGTTGTTTCAAACTTTGTCGTCACCCAAAAGCTACCCACAATGGAAAGTGGAAGATGGTTTTATTTTTAAGTTTGTCCCTTCCAAATTACCTCATTCGGCGAATATTGTAGAGTGGAAGCACTTAGTACCGAAATCTCAGCGTAAAGATGTCATCAGATCATGTCATGACCCCCCTACAGCAGGACATTTTGGTTCTTTGAAAACTTTGTCTCGTGTCCAAGAATTGTATTATTGGCCAAAAATGATTTTTTATGTACGTAAGTTTTGTCAGAAATGTTTGATTTGTGGTGCTCAAAAACCACCAAATAAAGGTCCTCTTGGTATGATGAGAAAGGAAAAAAAGGTTAGATTTCCGTTCCAAACCATTGCTTTAGATTTGATGGGTCCGTTCCCTCGTTCCAAACGCAGACATAAATGGCTTTTAATTGTTGGTGACTGGTTTTCAAAATATTCGATTCTACAACCTTTGCGCAGTGCCAAGTCACATTTGATTGAAAAATTTTTAGAAGAAAAAGTGTTTCTTGTTTACGGCGTACCACAATTGGTTATTTGTGATAATGGTCCACAGTTGATTGGTCGTGTTTTTAAGGCTTTGTGTGCAAAGTACGAAATCCAAAAGATTTGGTACAATGCTGTTTATGCTCCTCAATGCAATTTTGTGGAGAGGATTAATAAGACAGTTGGTACTGCAATCCGTTCATACGTAGAAAAACATGATACGTGGGATATTGAGATATCAAAGATTCAGTATGCAGTTAATTCAGCGAAACACGAATCCACCAACTATTTGCCAAATTTTTTAGTCTTTGGTCGTCAGGTACCCTTAAGTGGAAAAGCTTATAGTAACAGTTTTGAACCCGGTAAAGATGTTGATGTTGTTTCTAGCAGTAGACCTTCCTATGTTTTGGATCGTCAATCTTTGTTCGATATTTTTGGGAATGTCCGTGAAAATTTACATATAGCTTATCAACGTTCGAGTAAACGCTACAATCTTAGAAGAAGAGACATTTCATTTCAAGTTGGAGAAAGAGTATGGAGGACTAATAAGGTACTTTCGAGTGCTGGTGATAAATTCTCCGCTAAGTTAGCTCCAAAATTCGTTTTGTGCAAAGTTCGTAAAAAACCTTCCAATTTGGTATATGAATTAGAGAATGAGGATGGATCAAAAGCAGGAAAATTGCATGTTAAGGACTTAAAGCCCTTTGCTGCATCAGATCCAGATGAAAATGATGATCCTGAAGATTAGTTTCAGTTCAGTCATTTCTTTGATTATAAGTAAATCAGTTGTTTGCTTGTTTCGTTTTGTTCTGATTTTTGATTTAGTATGGTTTTAACTTATACTAAATGAAGACTGTCCTTTTGCAACTTATTTTATTTGGAAAATTTTGTATGTGTATGGAAACTTGTAGTCAAAATTTTGTATAGTAGTTTTGTAGTGTACATTGATGTACATACTAATTAAGTTTGTCGCGCGTTAATAGAAGATATTATTAGAAGGTAGAAATAAGTTGACTATATAAATTGTTAGTCCTGATTTCTAAATATTTAGGTAGAGAGAATATTGGCATATTCTTTCCCTTGATTTTGACCTTTCTTTAGTTTTTGTTTGGTAAGGTCAGAGGTTTGCATGGTGAACCTCACCATTTGATCCATCACTAATAGGTGATGATGTTTGAAAATTAGTGATAGGATAATCAGTAGGGTGAAGGAGATTTCAGCCCTGACTGGTTTGGTTTTGTATTCAGAGTTTTGGTTTGAGAAATATTTATGTAGAAGTTTAAGTTTAGTAAAAACAAAACTTCTAGCACTTTGAGTTATAGTGGTGATGTGCACTCACCTTCATTTTTGTAAGTAACCTGTTGGTTAGTTTACTTTGGCTTTGATTATCACTTTGAGCTGATAATATTTTGTACTCCATTTTTGTAAGTAACCTGTTGGTTAGTTACTTTGGTTTTGATTATCACTTTGAGCTGATAATATTTTGTATTATGATGCTGTTTTGATATGGTAGCGTCCTTTTTGGTTGATAAAGTTGCTTGAGCTCCAGGAAGTGGAGTTGTTATTTTTGGAAAGTTTGGATAATGTGTGTTGTGTTTAGTTATAGTTAGTAGATACTGGCTTCGGTAGGAGTAAGAAAATTCTTGCTCTAATAAAAGAGTTCCTTTAAATTTAAACTTGGATTAATTTTTTGTCCCGTGGAGTGTTTGACTTTTTAATTTGACTTTTCTCGATTTTGACTTATACCGGTTGTGACTCCCCGATTTTGTCTCCCAATGGACGTTTGGTACACGTAGTTACCGGCACACTCAAATTTGTATATATTAGTCCCTCCCGTTTTCATAATTTTCGTAGTTATTCTGGATGTTGATTAGATAAGAAATTCTAATTCGTTAAGTATGATGTTTAGTAGATATTTGAGATGTCAGTTAGGAATTAAAAAAAAAGCTCTTATAAAATAAAAAAAAATCTTTTGTTTTTTTTTGCTTACAATTTTTTTTGTTATAAAAGATTTTTTTCTTTTAGGAAAGGGGTAGTGTAACATTTTTATTTCCTGTAATAATTATTTGCATTGAATTACAAGAATAATGCGCTAAGCGTGCATTGTTCCTTATTGATCTACTTATATTAATATATCTGTGTCACATAAAGCTATTTCCAAGCGCATCTCTAGTTGTTTTTTTTTGTATTCCACGCCTCTAACGTCGCGACCACTCGGTTCTAGTTTCGACAAGTTAGTCGGCCGCTGGCAACAGCTTTATTAAGATGTATTTTCGGCTAGAGGCTGGCAACCTTCGCATCAATTATTAACTATTGAGATATCTTCTACTAACGGTTGGTAAAGTATATATTTTACGAACTAATTTAATTTGAATTAATTTATTTAGCGCGACACGTAGAATGAAACATGTAGAATTCGTCATGTAGGATCCAAAAATTTAGAATCACCGTTATTTAGGAACAGTCGATTTGAAATTCGTCTAATAAGAAATTTGTCTAGTAAGAAATTATGGATGTTAATTTGGATGCAGTCGTATCTAATTAGAATGGCTGGTAACTTTGTTTGAAGAACGAAATTTCCATCTCGATTTATCGTGAAGCAACAAAAGCAGTTTTGGTTCGTTATTAGTTATAAGATATTTCATGCATGTGTTTTAAAGGTTAGAGCATGTAAACTTGCTATTATGTTTACAACATGTAAATTGTGTAAATTTCAATTATTGTTGAACTGGTTTTATAAGCCGTAGAACAAAATTTTGTCAGATTAGCTTTCTATAATAACAAGTTTTGTTCCATATGAACCTTCGATAATTTCAACGTATGTTTTCGACGTCATATTTTTTTTGTTTTGCACAGTTGACAGATGTTGTCTTGAAAGCAGACGCTTTGTGCAGCTGTATTGGAATTTATACAAAACATTCCTATTTTTGTGATCAGCTTTTATCTATACATAAATTATTAACGTAAATATGAAAGTTCAAATCCACGTTATGTAAGATTCTAGTAATTGTAATCTACCTGAAAAGATCTGCCCAGGTTAGAACGTAATTCAGTGTGTTATGCTTATAAATTATTATCACTCAAATATTCATAACAGGTTCATGTTTAAAGTATAGTTGGTTGTTTTAAAAAAAAGTCAAAACTTTAACTTTGATGTAGTTGATAATGACAATTTGTTTCTTGTTAAAAAGTTCCGATATTTTAAAAGAGTTTTTTTAGTAAACAATTAGTTGAAATTTAAGGCTTTTATTTTGGTCAAATGCGATCAAATCTAATTACACAAAGGTAAAACTTTTCTGAGTAATAATTTGGTACCAATATGTTATTGGATATACATTTTTTTATTTTTATATACTTTTATAGGACACAAATGGTGTTCTACTTTTTTATTTGTTTAATCTTTGCAATTTCTTACAGGAGCTGCGTCTTATTTTTATAAGACATTTTTGTTAACGAAGGCGATCATTTTATCTTTGGGTTTCCACGTCCGCCCTTAGAACTGTGCTTTGCAATTAACATAATTATCTCAGGACATGGTGGCGCCTATTTGATTTAGCTTAACTTTGGTTTGCAAACAGAATACGACTTCCCCCACTTCTTATTGCTCTACCCAGGAATAGACCCCTAGCTATGACGAAAGACTTTTGATTCACTAGCGCCTTAATGTAAAAAAAATAACGTTTCAGTGGTGCTTTCAGTACAATAGAACAAAAAGACGTTTCAGTCTTGTGTAAAGGAAAAGTCGTTTCAAACTATGTCGTAAATCAAGACTTGAGATATATGTAGCACCTCTAAGCATACTTAGAATTCTGTCTACATTAAGCATGGGGTAGCTATCATGCGTAGTTATTTCATTTAGTGTTCTTCCATCAAAACATACTCTGTAATCACTTGAAGATTTATTTACTAAAAGAATAGAAGAACACCATGGAGAGGTACATTTTTCCATTACATTTAAAGATAGCATTTCATCTAACTTTTCATTTAAAATTTTTGACATATAGGGAGATAATGGGTATGGACGTTTTCTAATAGGTATATATGATCACCAGTATCAATGTTCATATAAATTTTATCAGTTCGGCCCAAATTTGTATCTGTACTAGCAATTATATTAAAAGAATCTACTACAGGTTTTGCTTCAGACAATTCAGACGGGTGTAAATCTTCTAATGTACTTAATTTTATTTGATTTTGGAAATTTTCTGAAGAAAATTTGTTAAAAGTAAACATAAATTCGAAGACGAATGTGCTTCCCAGAAATTATTTTTAAAATCTATTGTTAGTTCAAACTTTTTTGCAAAATCAGAACCGAAGATAAATGAATGTGGTAGTGCAGGAACTACAAGACAGGTAACAAAATGACAAATGTTTCCAATAAAGATAGGTAAGTCTAAGGTAACAAGTAATAGTTTGTGGGGGTTTCATCAGCTGTAAACAATTTATGTGTAGATAAAGGAAATATTTTTATATTTAGTGATTCAATGATTGGTATTCCTAGAAATCCAATGACCGATATGTTACTGTTAGAATCAAAAAGAGCGGTAACATAAATGTCTAACAATTTTATTTGCACATAAGGTCTATTGTCAAGATGTTTAGTAATAAAATTATGTCTCTATTAAATGTGATTTTGATTTGTAGAAATTTTTGAGGGTGGTTAAACATTTTAACCAATCATCATTAGTTTGTCGAGATAATTTATGTTTATTATAAAGTGAATTATTAGATAAAGTATTTTTTTGTTTATATTGTTTTTTATTTTTATAGGTATGAGTTATTGTAGCCAGAGAAAATTTAGTACAGGGTTGGCTATATGTCCTGTACCTCATTAATCATTTTTGAGCAGGTAGGACATGTAGGAATTTTTACATTAGGTAATCCACATCTATAGCAGAAAATTTTTCTTTTAAATTTGCAATCAGATTATGGGTGATCTGATTTTAAACAGTTCCAACATTTAGTTGTAATAGGTTTGTAACTATTTGAAAAATAACATATATTTTGATAATTTATAGGAATTGTTGACCAATTTTCGTTTTTAATTTTATTTTCTAAGGTATGTGGATGTGTTTGATTTTTTGTAGTTGTATTATATTGTATTGTATTTATTTGTGACTTTGAATGGTGTTGATTTTGATTACTATTGTTTGTCCAAGTTTTTGGTTTATTTTCTGAATAACTAGTATAGTTATTTGATTTATTAAATGTTTGCTTATTTCCTTGAAATTTTTGTTTATAGTTATTTTGAGGGAAGGTATTTTTGTTTTGTACAAAAGTAGAGGTAGTTGGTTTATAAGATTGATTTAAGGTAATTACTTAGTTTTTTACATGAAACGATTCTTCTAGTCTTTTTGTAGTTATTACTAAGTCAGAGATAGTATTTATTGTAGGTAAAATTATAGAAAGTGGAGTAATAAAATCAGGTAACAAATTTTCTGAGATTATTTGTATATGTGTTGATACTGAAAGTAATTTTTGAAATCTGCGAAATAGAATTTGCATTTGCATTATACAGATAGTTACTGTTTCATTTTGTCTTTGTCTCCGATTTCTTATTTTATCCTATAACATGGTGTCCGTATTAGGAGGTAAAAAGTATTGTTTTAAACGAGCAACAAGCAATTCCCAATCTGTTACAGCATGTTTTATTTCTCTGTACCAGATAATCGCGTGTGCCTCAAATAATTCCATTGCAGATAAATACAAATCTTCTAAAGATACTTTTCTTGTTTTTTCTAATTCAGATACTCTTTCTAAAAATTCATAAACTGTATTTTGTTTACCATTATATTTTATTGACCAGGAAGAAATTGGAGTAGGATTACATATATAAGTTACAGTTGGTGGATGGACATTTATTGTAGGTGCGATATTTATTTGAGAAACATCGTTAATACCCATAGGAAATTCAAACTTTTCTACTTTTTTATGTAGATTAGCATCTAGTAATAACACAGTTGCATAACTCTCATTTTTGAACGTTTTAGCAACTTCGTCATCAGCATCAGGAATAGTTAACCGTTTTATTCTGCCACAAACATGTGCCAAACGAGATTTTATTCTTTTATAAAGTGAATCTTTACTGTAACCCTCAAATTCATGTAATAAATTAGTGATTGAATTTATTGTACTAGTAATTGCTTCACTATCTTGTTCGAAAGTTATTGTATAATTTAACAAATCTATATGTGAAGGTGGTTTAGTTACTTCAATATTTAATTGACGAGCTAATAGTTTTCTTTTTTCTTCTACAGTTTTCTTTTTTGTAATTATAGATCTTATGTAGAGTTCAATTTCGAGTTCTCCAATAAGTAAGTGACCCGCTTTTATATTTTCTTCCATTATTATCGTTAATTTTTCGATTTAATTTTTATGTTTCGGTAAGATATAAATTATAACTAAAGAAAAATTTAATATTTGGGCGCCAGTTTCATATAGAAACAGAAATATAATCGTTTTATTTTTGACTAAATGTAAACGTAGGGAAATATAATTTTTACTGATAGTCACTTGTAAACGTAGTGAAAATTTATAATAATAATAAAGTGAAAATTTAATACCACTTTAAGCGTAATTGTATAGATAAGAAATGTTTTTAAGAAGTAAACTACAACTTGTACCAAATGTGATAATTTGATTTAATATGAGGGAAGATAATTATTTTACTTTCAAAATTTGGTATATGTGTTAATGTTAATTCAAAACAATATATAGATAAAGTTAAATAGAAACAATAACTTAAATTTTGTTTGAATAGTTAAACAAAAAATTATACTTGAAGAAAATTTTGTATATTAACGTCCAGGTAAGGTATTTGTTTAAACAAATCATTTCTACGAACATATGTATAAAGTACAAATAATTGCGTATCTATTTTAAATATTTCATACAAGTGTTCTAATATTCATTTTTATTTAAGTTAACAGATATAGAATAAGATAAAATTTTGACTATCGATATGCATTAAAAGATAATTATCTTTTCACATAGGTAATAAGTAAAAAGAAATTTGATTTCTTTTTAGGTATATAGCTCTTTATCACAAGAAGTTTCATGAAAATCCTATGTCACCGGATACGTGAGTAGTTAACAAAAAGTTACATATTATTAATTTACACAAGTTAAATAAATTCGCATCTTATATACAAGATATAATACTTTATAATAAAATTTTTAGATATGCGATTATTTTCAAACAAAAATTCAATCACCTTTTATTTAGTTAAGAAACTATTTAATAAAATTTTTAAACTCATACCTGTAGTTTTTTTTGTAACTCAAATAAAACAAAGCTAGTTACTCAAAGTTCAACAGGTGCTCCTATTATATCCTCCTGCGGAGTTTGTAGGTTATTTGAACCAGCTTGCAGGAAACAAAAAATCTCGCACATCTTCATAAATTGTGGCAACCAAACTTGACAAAATCCAAATGATAAGATAATTTAAAATGTAAGAAACGCATTAAGCAACGATGAACATAAATGTCACGTTGGTAATTCCAGGGTGGTAGAAAGTATCTTCTAACGATAATTTAAACATAATATTTGGACGATACATACACAAAATCCCAGCGGTAAGGTAATTTAAAAGGTAGGAAACACATTAAACAAAGATAAACTGGAATGTCTTGTCAGTAGTGCCAGGGTGATAGTAAATCCCTAGAAAATCAAACATGTATGAGGATAATGAAATTTCACACAAGGCATGTTAAAACTAAACATAATGTTAATCCATAATCAACTTACTACCTTTTAATTGTAAGGATGGGAAACATAAATATTTATGTGCTCTAGGCTCCATATTTAAATGCTAAAATGGTATTTTTAGGAAAATAACGAAATATGTAATAATAACTTACATACCAGGAAGAAATGGCGAGGTTACTTCAACATTCTCAAGAAATACTGTTTAAAGCAATCAGATAAGGAAAGAATTAAACTTTGACTAATCAAAACAAAAATAACCAACAAAGATTGTTGGGGGAAACAAACACTAATGAAGGTCTTGATTAGACTATGATTGAGATTTACCTCAGATATGTTTTTATAGAAGAAGTATCGGTAAATTTACCAATAAGGAAATTACTTATACACGCACGTAATTGTACATTAGGAAACAGATAATTTATAAATAAAGATTTTATAACAAGGTTATATAGCGTGTTATTTCTGGAATTTATTACTAAATGTAGAAAACTTAAATTTGAGTTGAAATATTTACAGGATTCACTGTAATTTATTAACAAAAAGGAAATGTATGTGTCTTATTGCAGAGCACGCTGTAACATGTTGAGACGTATCAAAAAAAACATGTTACATATCAATGAAGCACTATCACACTAATGCTATTTACAAGCACTAATAGCTTCTTAAACTAAATCCTTAACCATAAGTTTTCTTAACAACATTAACACTACTATAATTTATTCATTATCCTTTTGTCTATTTATGTACAGTGTGTCCCAGATTGGATGTATTAAATGGGTAACTTAGTTGTTATTAAAGATACAATAAAACTGCGTGCGCAGTCATGGGCCAACTTTTTGAGATCAATTCAATAGTGAAATCACAAATGAGCGATCTTCTTTTGTTTTCGAGTTATAGCCAAAAATTGATATTTTTAACAATTCTATTAATTCGTATAACTCGTTTATTTGCAAAAACATCTAAAAATACTGTAGAAGTCTTTTATACAGTTTTTTTACGTAGAATGCAGTGGCGTACGCAAATATTTAATATTTATAACACTTTTGAGGTTATAATATAAACTTGCATTTTTTTAAATGGAAACCACAATTGTTTCCAGCTTTATTTAAAAGCTCTTTTTGACAGCTTTTCAAAAATATATAGCTTAATATAATTATTTTTTCAAATAGCCGATTTATTCCATGTTTTGGTATAATAAAATAATTTATTATACTGGTAATAAATAGTTGGCCTGAAACAGAAGCTAAACAAAAAGCGACAATTGTTTGTATAACAAACGTCAACGAGCTTCAATCATATCTATTGCACATGCAATAAATTGTATTGTTAGTTTGTAAGTGAACCTTCAGTCTGTTACTAAATGTCAAAATTTGAAAATTACGAAAAATACGATATGCTAGTTGCATTTATTGAGTCTGAGAGAATTCCTCTATCAGCAAAAACTTTATATTTTAACAGGTAATTGCGTAACTTATAGCAAATAATATTACTATGTCGTTTGTAAATAATACAGGTATCCTGAAAGACGACAACCAAGTATTAACATGTTTAAAAGGTTAGATAGTAATTTACAACAGTTTGGCTGTTTTGAAAAACCTAGAACAAAACAGTATGCAGTTTTTAATCAAGAGCAAACTACTGTTGCAACCATAGCATGCGTGGAAACAAACCCAAGAACATCATGTAGGAAAATTGAAAGGGAAATCGGTGTTTCTAAATCAGCAGCTTCAAGAATATTGAAGCGTAATAAATATCGACCCAATAAAATTAAAATTATACATAGTTTGTTTCCCGACGATTTTCAAAAAAGAAGGAGATTTTGTCAATGGTATCTTCGTAAATGTGCTGCTACTAACAATTTTGGAAATAACATTATATGGTCTGATGAAACACATGTGAGTAGTACTGGTATCTTCAACAGACACAACAATCGACACTGGTCTATTGAAAATACCTATCAAACATATACGAGGCATCAACAAGGCCGTTTTGGTTTGAATATTTGTTGCTACATTGTTGGTGGCAAATTTCAATACCATATTTTTGAAAATAATCTTTCAGCTGGCCGCTATATAGAAATTTTGGATACCAACTTGCACGAATTACTAGAGGACATGCCTCTCGAAAAAAGACAAAAAGTGTGGTTTCAACAAGATGGTGCACCCCCGCACAACGCTATAATTACTCGTAATTATTTAAATAGAGAATATCCCAATAAATGGATGGGTACGTTTGGACCTGTTCAGTGGCCGCCTAGATCTCCTGACTTGTCAATATTGGACTATTTCTTATGGAATTTTTTGAAAGAGGAAATCTATAAAACCCAGCACCATAGTGTTGAAGAGTTGCGAAATTCAATTGATGCAGCATTCCGTAAAGTTAAGGCGGTTCATTTATTAACTTCTATTAAATCTTTAATAAAACGATGCGAACTTTGTTTAAGAGAGAATGGAGGCCAGTTTGAACAATATCTCTGAATTTTCAGTAAATAAAATATTGTAGTAGTCCCATCTGTGTTCTAGTGTTTTATATATTGTGTGAGGGTGTGTGTTGGTGAGGGTGTGTGTGGGTGTGTACGCATACGTGCGTGCATGCGTGGGTGCGTGCTTGTGTGTGTAGGGTATGAGGTGTTTGAGTGTGTGTGTATTTGTGTATCCATATATAGATTATAGACTATTTATATGTGGATAGGGAAATATAATTTTCAATTTAAGATGTAGTTATATTAATTTTTGTAATATATGTAGTTATGATGTTGTATTCTTCTAGCTTTCAAACTTTGTTGTTTAGAAATGTAATGTGGTACAATAATAAACTCTTGTTTTGTGTTTACCTTTTGTTTCGCGGCCAACTATTTATTACCAATATAATAAATTATTTTATTATACCAAAAACATGGAATAAATCGGCCATTTGAAAAGATAATTATATTAAACTATATATTTTGAAAAGCTGTCAAAAAGTACTTTTAAATAAAGCGGAAACCAATTGTGGTTTTGATTTAAAAAATGCAAGTTTATATTATAACCTCAGAAGTGTTATTAATGTTAAATATTTGCGTACGCTACTGCATTCTACGTAAAAAACTGTATAAAGAACTTGTACAGTATTTTTGGATATTTTTGCAAACAAACGAGTTATACGAATTAATAGAATTGTTAAAAATATCAATTTTTGGCTATAACTCGAAAACAAAAGAAGATCGCGCATTTGTGATTTCACCATTGAATTGATCTCAAAAAGTTGGCACATGACTGCGCACACAGTTTTATTGTATCTTTAATAACAACTAAGTTACCCATTTAATACATCCAATTTGGGACACACTGTACAAGCTGGCGGAACAATATGCATGTTCACATAACACAAATTTATATTTATTATAGGAACTTCAAAACATAACTATGACATTTGAATATAGACTAACTGATGTACACTCATCACCAATCTTATACATACCCTAAAATTAACTAGATGATTCATAGTCCGGTGTTTGCTCAAATCTACTAGACTTCTGTAGAATACACTTCGGTTATGCAACTCGCGTGTTTGACGGGTTGCCTAATAGTTCGTAACAATATTATATATATATATATATATATATATATATATATATATATATATATTGATATGATAACGCTGTACTTGGTGTTCTGAACGTTTTACTTAACGCCACCGCTCTGTGTTCTCACTTCAATATTACTAATTTTATTATTATGCCACGGCTAGCCCTTTTTAACCTACACAGAGTGCACAACGTTACGATGATCAATATTCTCTTTTCATCCCTTTATGATTATCTATTTGAATTGATAAAACGGAGTCAATTAATTTCATATAATGAAAAGAAATATTATTTACAATTTTGAAAATTCTTTAAATACACCCTTTAATCAATTAATATCATATGTATTATTTATCCCAAAATTTATATACTTTTAATTCAATCTAAAGTCACCAAAAACTACCTCCTTACAAAAAATTCTGGAACGTTCTAGACCTCTTTATGATTTATTACGTAAGTTTAACGTATGCAAATGTTTCTTGTTGACTTCATTACAAGTTTGGGTAAATTGAATAAATTCAGTATTAAAATTTAAATTGAAAAATATCTTAAAAATAAATAGATCTGACCTGTGATCTGTTGTTCGTGTTGTGGATCAACACCCCCTCTTCATCCGTATACCAATACTCTGCTTAGTTGAACCAATATTTGAGTACAGTTACCCCTTGTTTTCACAAAATTACTTCGTGCTTCTTTATTTTATATTTGTCTGCATATGCCTTGAATCTCTTCCCTTAAATGATTTCGACGCAGCTTAGAATTGTACCATAATAGTACCAAAATTCGATTAGAATTGTCCCCTTAGAATCCACTTAGAATTAGAATTTTCCCCTTAGAATCCACGCAGCTTTGAATTATCCAGAAATACACCAGAAGTATTATCGTCAATGCAGACTTAAAATGTCCAGAAATATACCACAGATTTGAAATATTATTGTCGACACAGACTTGAAGCCCTATCATTATAAATATTTAATTTAAATCAATTACCCACATTCTACTCACGTTTTCTATAAAAAAAAAACGGCAAAAACTCTTCGTAATTGTTGCACTATTTTCACTGAAACATAAACGTGATATTCTACTTCATTTATTCACTGTAACATAAACTTGATATTCTATTATACTTTATTTATTTTTACGCGTAGCTTTCTGGTTAAAGGTGTCGCAGCTTCGACGTGCATCAGTTGTAAACCTACTTGTGTTATCACCGCTGTGTGTTAAATAACCTTTTCCCACTACCTCTGGGCTGGGTTTTCAAGCAGTTCTGCAGATTATCTCAACCAAACAGGTTTTGTCTTTAATATTCCCTGTATTTTGAAGCGGTTTCTGATGTAATTAATTCGTATTTCCGTGTAATAGTGTTTATTTGCTATTGATACTTTATTATTCGTTATCTTTGCCATACGTTGTTTTGTGTAGTAGATATCGCCTTTTGGATAATTGTACAAAATAAATGATGTAACTCTAATGCTGTTTTCGTTCATGTATTTATGCGTCTTTGAAACTGCGTTTTCTTATCAAAATGCTCATCGTTCCAGCGTATTTGCATAAAGCTCTGTTAGGTTTTATCTTTTATCTTCGGCGCCTTTATTTAATAAATTGTAGAACACTTCTCAATTACATGTACGATCATTTCTCTTCTAAATATACGTTCTATTGTTGAAAAATATGCTCACTGGCATTACTTAAAATCAATAACGGTCTATATACAGGATGTTAAACGCTTGCTATTTACATAATGTATGAATTACCTATTTTTCTGCTGAATACGCGTTCTATTGTTGTAAGATATGCCTACTTGCATAGTTTAAAGTTAATTACGGTCTATATACAGAGTGTTAAATGCTTGCTATTTATATAATGTACGAATTACCTATTTTTCTGCTAAATAAATGCAGTTTTCTGATTCCTATTGCTATTTATTGTTACTACACGACTCTTGCTACTCAATACACCCCTAAGCAACCCCTTATCACACCATTATATATATATATTGATGAGAAAAAATGCCATATTAGTCTATTAAGAATAAATTCCAATTCTTAGTAATTATTACATTATTACAAAGAAGCAAACCTTTATTAAAACGTTTGTTAAAGCACAAGAAAAACTTTTTATGATTTCTTATGTTGGAGAAAGACGACCTGCATGCCAGCTGTATTCTCACCACATTTTAAAATAAAAGTTAGTAGCGAACAGACTCTTGTGACTAGATATGGAATGTGCTCTCACTAATTTCAGATTTAGTATGTTTGCTTCACGATGTTACACTTCATTGCTCAACATGGTGTTAGATCGCACTATATCATTAGTGTGACTAATACTTAAAAACAGGTCTCCATGACTACCCAAAACTATAGCTTTTACTATTCGCCTTTGTGTACCTGTTTTGTACGATTACAACAGCATTTGTGTTTGAAAATGTGCATTACGTTAGAAGCATTAATGAAAATTTTATGCTCTCACCCTCTCATTCATGTAGCATCAAAAGCTATCAATGGGATAAACGCATTTATTTAATCTGTAAATTGCGTTAATGTTGAAATACTATGTAATTATTAAAATTATATGAAAGTTCAAATTCTTATATTATATTATATTAATATATACTACTTTCAAACAGTCACATAGGTTAGTTCATTTTTGTCGTATACACCTATACTTGCAAGTGATGAAAGTGTTATCAAAGCTTTGATATTTACACTAGTGGAATTTATAATTATTCTTATTTGTGACTTTTTTGTGAAGTTTAATATAGTTACGTGCCGAAAATCGACACGTAAACATTTCTGTTAGTTTTAATGTGTAAGGGATTTCGCGCCAATAATTAAAAAAGGCGTGCGTGCATTTCCGTCACTTTAGTTAGTTGCGTCGGCGCTCGAGATTGCGCAGACGCAGAGAAATAAGAAGGGTGGTAATTTCGGATACGTCAGGACGAGTCAGTCAGACGTCGACGAGTGTGGTTATCTTGTGCTGTTTTCTTGTCTTCCTTTTCAGCTATGTAGGTTTCCTGCCTTCTACCTAATTATCGTCCCTCACCCTATTCCTGTGTTCCGCTACAGAAAAGAAGACAATTTGAATTTGGATTCGACCGGGGACCAAAGGAATGACCCACGCCCTCAATGCTCCCCGACACCAGCTGCCGCCAAAATAGCCGTAATGCTCTGAGAAGTCCTACAGTTTACGTGAGTACCTTTTGTTTTTCCTTATAATTAAAATAAACATTTTTTGTATGTGATAATAATTTGAGCAAAGGTATGACGTAACCGTTTATTGCACAATATTTCGCACTTATTTATCATTGTTACCAATGGTCGTAGTGGCTCTCATACATTGCCGCCAAGACTTTAGAAAGTATACTTTGACTTTAGACGCAAGTATAACAATATAACAATTTATATAAACTGGAGAAAGTTTATGATCTACGTATCGAATAGCCATGGGAGTGGTTCCTTTTATTTAGATAGGAGATTCTATGACTGTTGTATAAAAAAAGTGACTATGAGTTCAGAAAATAAGATGAAATTGGCACACAACATAGGGATCATCTTTGCTGTTTATTTATTACCTTATTAGCAATGTAAGTTTGAATACATTGACTTATAGTCTAACTTATATTTTAAGATGTGTATACCATCCACAGTTTATGATTTATTTTTATAAATAGCTTGTATCTTAAATGATCGTAATTTTAACAAATCACTTTTATTTCAAAAAAGTTTCGGTTTGTATAAATGTTTCATTAGTATTGTTAATTATTTTATATTATTTTTTATATTAGACAGTTTTAATTGAAAATTGTCGCTAAAAAATGCGTATTATTATAACAAAGCTGATGTATTTTATACAATAATTATTAACTATTATATTATACTGACTAAGAAGATGTTATACCTATAAATTACATATCCATAAACAGCTGATTATATATATATATATATATATATATATATATATATATATATTTAGTTTAGATAATAGAAAAAGTTTCTTAAAGTCGTACGTATGGAGCGTTCTACTATACGGTAGTGAGACTTGGACAATTAAAGAAGTAGATAAGAAAAAGATAGAAGCTTTTGAAACTTGGTGTTATAGGAGAATGTTAAAGATTAGTTGGACAGATAGAGTAACAAACGAGGAAGTTTATAGAAGGATAGGTGAGGAACCCTGTATGTGGAAACAATTGAAGGTCAGGAGAGATAGAATGATAGGGCACCAGTTAAGACATGAGGGACTATTTAGTAAAGTCTTAGATTATAGACTACCAAATAAAAATAGAGTAGGAAGCCCTAGACAAAGCTATATTAGTCAAATTATTAGAGATTTAGGTTGTGAAGGGTATGTAGACCTTTTTAGACTAGCTCAGAATAGAAAAGAATTTAGAGCTGCGTCAAACCGACTTTAAGTAAGTTCGAAAACAAAACAAAAAACATAAAACTCAGTTAACTAAATGTCACCAGGACATAACTCAGAATTAGTTAGCGGCTGTCATGTTAGTAGCGTTTCGTTGCTTAAGCCTTACCATAACATATAATTTAATAAACGTCACCATGACATAACTCACAATTAGGTAGCGGTCTGGCATGTTGGCAGCGATTCGTTGCTTAAGCCTTACCATAACATATAATTTAACACTTTTCCTTTTTGAAGCGGATAACCAGGTTATATTTCATTTCCTTATAAATGGTAATCATGTAAACATGTTAGAATACTTTAACAACCATCAGGTTGCTAATGTCTATGTAGAGCCAGCTGGATAGGAAAAAGATAGAAGAATATAGGAAGACCTAGACCAAACTATATTAGTCAAATTATTAGAAATTTAGGTTGTGAAGGATATGTAGAGCTTTTTAGATTAGCACAGAATAGAAAAGAAGTTAGAGCTGCGTCAAACCGACCTTAAGTAGGGTCGAAAACAAAATGATGAATATATATATATATATATATATATATATAATATATATATATATATATATATATATATGTATTTTTCTCGAACGAAAGTAGGTATAACTTTTAATTGTGATGTTATTTCTGGGATGCAATCGTTCGTAAAGCAAAAACTAATTAGTCAATTGTAATTTATTTTCTAACGTTTCGGCATGAAATTTATGCCTTAATCATAGACTAGAATTGGGTAAAATTAGTTAAAATATAAAACAGTATAGATATACAACTTACATAATTACTACGACTTAAAATTGCTATAAATAGGAACACTTATTCATGACACAGTTTTGAGTGATTGAAAATATTTTGACAACAGGAATGTAGCAGTTAACAAAAGTAAACTAGATGTAATAAATCATTTCGGAAAATTTAAAAGTTAAAAGGTAAGCATTAAGATAAATATAAACTAAATTAACTATAATTAAAATGGAAAGAAATAATTAAAGATTAAACAGCAATAAGTAATTGATATAAAAGTGTTGTGAATGTAAGTATTGTTGTCACTTGAATCTGTAAAGAGAGGAATAAACCGCACTAAGGTTGTTAATATCTTGTTTATTGTTAAGAGGATTAGGTTGCTGATGAATGTGGAAGGATTCTAGAAATAATCGTTTGTTATAGTTGTTTTCAATGTCTAGTATTTTGTATTATTAAAGTTTGCGATATGTTTTGTTGAACTAATGTGAGACGCAAGTGCACAACATAATTAACCTATCCTGGCATCGCTTTTGTGTTGCGTTAAGCGATTTTTAACCACTGCTTGGAATGACCTACGTAAGTTTTTTGCAACTACATTCAATTTTATAGACGATGTTGCTACACATTGATTTGTCAGTACTATCTTTAAGTCGAGTGAATAAATTTCTTATTGATTTATTGTAGGTATAAGTTATAAGAATATCTGGTTGCTTTAATATTTTGGTAATTTGAGGTGTTAAATTTTGAATATATGGTAATGTCTTGAACTTGATGAATTGAGGTCGGTCTGATGTGATTAGTAAGTGGTTAAAGTATAATAGTCTTTTCAAAAGAGATTTAGGGTATGCATTGTTTAGTAAAGTATATTCTAATTGTTTTAAATTTTTGTATAAGAAACACGGTTCACAGATTCTTTGAATTCGGTGTTTTAGACATATTATTGTATTTATTTTGTGCTTAAAAGAATGATTTGAGTGATAATTTATGTACCTACCCGAGTCAGTAGGTTTGTTATAAATGTCAAAATTTAGATTGTTGGTGGAAGATCTAAGAACTAAAGTGTCTAGGAATGGGATGCTACGGTTGGTTTCTTTTTTTTTTTTTTTCATAGGTAAAAATTAATTTGGAATTAAAACTGTTGAAAATGTACAAAGTGTATTCTATTAAGTGTTCGGGAACAGAGCACAGGATGTCGTCTACATATTTGACAATGAAGGGCATGTCAAAGGGTATTAAAATAAGGACCGACTCTAACAAATGATCCATGACCATTTGAGCAATGATAGGGGAGAGTGGTGAACCCATCGGAGTGCCAAATGTCTGAAGATAATACTTTGAATTAAACGTAAAATACGTGTTATTAAAAACTAATCGGATGGTTGATTGAAAAGAATTTAGGTCAAGATTGCAATGTGGTTGAATAAGATTCCACTTTTTTGTAATAATATCAAATACTAAATCCATCGGAATGTTGGTGAACAATGAGCGGATGTCTAGGGATATAAGGATGTGGTCAGTAGGTAATTGAAAGTGTCTGTACCTATCGTTGAAAGAAAAGGTATCATTGAGATTCCAACCTTCTAAAAGAAAAGACAGTTGCAAAATTTTGGATAAAAAAGAAGATAAATTATAGGAAGGAGTATTGATGCACGAGATGATAGGTCTTAAAGGTACATTGGGTTTGTGAATTTTGGCAAACCGTAATATTTACCTGGAACACAGTTGTTTTTTATTAAGCTATTTTTGTTCGTTAGTGTAATCATAGAATGATCATATAGAAATTTAATATGTTCATTGACTCTCTTTTGAATGGTAAATGTAGGATCTTTGTTAAGTTTTTTATAAGTATCTTCATCATCAAGTAACTCGTTAGATTTTGTAAAATAATCTTGTTTATCTAATAAAACTGTGACGGAACCTTTGTCTGCTTTTGTGACTACAATATTAGGGTTGTTTTTCAAGAATTTTTTTGTTATAGAATACATACGACTGATTGTATCGTTGGTATTTTTGTATTCAGGATTAGTATAAAAATTAGTGATTAGGTTGGTGATCCTTGATCTTAGAATTGTTTTCTCTTCTATAGGCTTGTCAATGGATTCAATGATTGATTCAATGTCTGCTAGTAATTTTCTTATTCTAATATCAGTAGTACAAATTTTTATATTAAACTTAGGTCCTAAGGATAAGAAATTCTTTACATCTTCTGGTATGAAAGTTCTACTATGGTTGACAATCCATTTACTGTTGTCTGCGAAAAACTGTTTACTGTTTGATTGAGTTAGTTGTAAAGCTTGCATTTTCTTAATATTTCTTTTTTTTTTAATTGAAATGAAGTGTTTATTGTAAGCAATAATTTGATTTTTATAGAAATTCTGAAAAATGTTTTGTGGTAACGAACCTTTAAGAAATTCTTTAAAATGGAGCAGCCTGTTGGTCCAAAAATGAATATCTGTGTGTGTGATTTGTATTTCCATTGACAGAAAACGTTTTGGTAACCTATTATTGAAGTTGTTTATCCTTCTGTTGATACGGCTATCTCTGCATAGGAGTAAGTGTTGTGTAGCTTTTAAGGTGTGGAGTATATGAAGAGGAACAAAGTCTTCTCTCCTACACTTTTCTAAGAAATGACTACGGTTGTTTAAATTAGCAAGTTTTTTGTTGATGTTGGCATACTGTTTCATAGACTTGCAAACTTCTTCACCAAATTCATTCCGTATGTGTTGGTAGAATCCCATGAATATTTATAAATATTGTATTTTTCTCGAACGAAAGTAGGTATAACTTTTAATTGTGATGTTATTTCTGGGATGCAATCGTTCGTAAAGCAAAAACTAATTAGTCAATTGTAATTTATTTTCTAACGTTTCGGCATGAAATTTATGCCTTAATCATAGACTAGAATTGGGTAAAATTAGTTAAAATATAAAACAGTATAGATATACAACTTACATAATTACTACGACTTAAAATTGCTATAAATAGGAACACTTATTCATGACACAGTTTTGAGTGATTGAATAAATAGGAACACTTATTCATGACACAGTTTTGAGTGATTGAATAAATAGGAACACTTATTCATGACACAGTTTTGAGTGATTGAATAAATAGGAACACTTATTCATGACACAGTTTTGAGTGATTGAATAAATAGGAACACTTATTCATGACACAGTTTTGAGTGATTGAATAAATAGGAACACTTATTCATGACACAGTTTTGAGTGATTGAATAAATAGTGCGGTTTATTCCTCTCTTTACAGATTCAAGTGACAACAATACTTACATTCACAACACTTTTATATCAATTACTTATTGCTGTTTAATCTTTAATTACTTCTTTCCATTTTAATTATAGTTAATTTAGTTTATATTTATCTTAATGCTTACCTTTTAACTTTTAAATTTTCCGAAATGATTTATTACATCTAGTTTACTTTTGTTAACTGCTACATTCCTGTTGTCAAAATATTTTCAATCACTCAAAACTGTGTCATGAATAAGTGTTCCTATTTATAGCAATTTTAAGTCGTAGTAATTATGTAAGTTGTATATCTATACTGTTTTATATTTTAACTAATTTTACCCAATTCTAGTCTATGATTAAGGCATAAATTTCATGCCGAAACGTTAGAAAATAAATTACAATTGACTAATTAGTTTTTGCTTTACGAACGATTGCATCCCAGAAATAACATCACAATTAAAAGTTATATATATATATATATATATATATATATATATAGAGAGAGAGAGAGAGAGAGAGATATGTGATACCAAGGTCACAAGAGGATATTAAGCACAACATTCTGTTAGAAAAAACCCACCCAAAGCTAAATTTTCCAATATTTAATTTTTACCCTGTATAAACATATAAGTAAAATCCCGTGTAGAATAACACGCTCTAAGGACATATAGTGTTGTGATTTACCATTTAGGAACGTAGCCCAACTTTAAAATCCGCGAAAATACAGCATTCATTGATTATATCAATACAAAAATCTATGTGTAAATATGTATTCTCCTAAAAATACGAGCTATACCACATCTATAAAGACCATAAAACAAGTTCCAGATGGAGAAAATACAAAGATTCGTACTTTTCTAAAATTTAAGTCCATAATACATGCATCCTCTTTAGAAGTATCCGTCAATAAAGGCTATTTATTCAAAACGTTATAACTCAATTGCAAGTTTTAAGGCAAACTAGTTTTTCTTTCAAAGAAGTCAATTTCAAGTTGGTTATAGAATAAATTTAACTTAACGTTAACAAAATGAAAACTGCCGCATTTATTTGGTTAAACAAGCCAGTGTTCGAGAATCTTCTCAAAGCTATAAATCATCACAAGACAGCTAGATATTCGTGAAAAAAAATAACAACAAGAAGACCGTAAAGTCAAATAAGATAACGAGTTTTAATGATTATACAGAAGCTTGTAGGAGAAAGGACAAGAGATTTTTATGATTGCAATAAATTGTAAAATTCCAGCTCATTAAAGAGATAAAAACGTAAAATTGTGAGTAATTATTACATCACGCGGATAAATCTTAGTTCCAGAATGTAATCAGAAGGTTCGAAACTGACGACGTATTAAGATTATTTTAATATATAAAGACAGAAGTAGATTAGAACGATTTATTTTTTTCGCATTCCACATGTAACATTTAAGATTCGCAATTCACGTTTTAACAGTAAAGATTTGAACATAAGTACTTCGACATTAGATAGTTGGTAGATAGCTACTGAATGGAGTGCAACAATGATTCATTTATTACTCCAATATAAATAATCCTAGTGCAATTTTACACATTTTCTATTAAGCAAGCATCCATTGCATCCTTATATTGATCGGGGGGGGGGGGGACTGTACCCGAATATGCACAGCATAATTTTGTAGTGCCCAACGTCAGGGCATATATATACAGGGTGCCCACAATCTATCTCCGTATATGGGTAACTTTTTTATTATAGAAGATACAATGTTGGTTAAATTAGCAAAGTTGAAGAGAAATTTACGAGTAGTATGATGCTTTTTTAAAAACTCACCTAGATGCTCAACTTTTTTAGATATTTGAAAAAAACTGAAATTTGCCATTTTCTTCAAACGCTAATAACTTTTTAACGGTTTAACCTATAGAGAAAATAAAAACTGCTTGTAAGGTAACTTTTACGTAGAATTCAATAGCGTATATGACAATTTTAATTGGAAATGGGTTTTCAAGCTACAAACATAACCTCAATTTTTTTAAATGGAAACCATAGTTCAATATAACCCAAATGGAAAGGTTTTTCTTTTCTGATTACACTGATGTAAGAGTTGATGTACTTATTTTCAGTAGTTTCTTCATAATAAAGAAAAAACGATTTATTTATTTGCGGCATCAAGGAGTCCATGGATACATATTTTAAATAAACAAAAAACAACTGGCATTTGTCAGATATTATTAGTTAAAGTGTTTATTTGGTCTGGGTTGCAAATTTTGTGTAGAAGACTTTTAAATTTATTTGATTATAATAGAGAATGTATACAAACGACGAAAAAAATGACATGCTCTTTTGTTACTATGCCTGTAACAGAAATTGTGATGCTGCTGGTGATATGTATTATGAAAGATATTTGGAAAGAAGGCAGCCAGATAAACGATTGTTTTCTAAATTAGAAAACAATTTAAAAGGTTTGGTGCTTTTACAAAACCCAGTACTGATAAAAGAAAATTCAAAACTGATGATGAAGAACGTGTGTTAGCCTACATAAATTTTAAGCCAACAGCGTCCACCGAGAAACTGCAATTGAGTGCGCTACTTCTACAGAAAAAGCTCGCCTAATTTTAAAACAAAACCGCTACAAACCATACAAAACCCATGTTAGCAATACACTGTATCATGGGGATTGTGAGAGAAGACAACAGTTTTGTAGGTGGTTTCTTAATGAAACAAATAATAATCCTGGTTTTAGTCACACTATTATATTTACCGACGAAGCAAAATTTACTAACAAAGGCATGTTTAACAGAAAAAATACAGTCTACTGGAGTCAGGAAAATCCCCATTTAACAGAAGAAAGGCGGGATCAACATCAATTTTCGATAAATGTGTGGTGTGCCATTTTTGGTAATAAAATACTTGGGCCTTTCTTTTATAATTATAATTTAAATGGTGTACACTATTTGAATTTTCTACAAAACGAATTGCAAGAAATGCTCGATAATTTGCCACTTCATTTACTGCAAAACTTATATTATTTTCAGCATGACGGTGCACCTGCTCACAATGCTCAAGCCGTTTCTGAATATCTTGATAATAGTTTTCCAAATTGGATTGGCAATGCAGGTCCTGTTCCATGGCCGGCAACGTCACCAGAACTATCGCCACTGGATTTTTTTCTTTGGGGTACTGTAAAGGATGTAGTGTATGCTAAAAAATCCAATAACATTGAGCAACTCAAAGATAGTATTACAGCAGCTATTACAAGTATAAAACCACAAACGTTAAATAAGGTGCACCAAAACCTAATTAAAAGGTGCGAAATGTGTTTGCAAGCTAATGGAGGTCATTCTGAGCATATGTTAATGTAGGAGTGGGCATATTCGCATTAATTAATTTTTGTTTCTTTTGATTAAGTTATTTGTATTGTATGGATAGTTTATTTTTTAAGTATTTTATTTTTCTTAGTTTATAATAAATTTAGTTACAATAAACTTGTGTTTCCATTATTGATTTTTACACATTTTGTTTGTTTGTAATATGTATCCATGGACTCCTTGATGTCCGCAAATAAATAAATCGTTTTTTCTTTATTATGAAGAAACTACTGAAAATAAGTACATCAACCCTTACATCAGGGTAATCAGAAAAGAAAAACCTTTCTATTTGGGTTATATTGAACCATGGTTTCTATTTAAAAAAAGTGAGGTTATGTTTGTAGCTTGAAAACCCATTTCCAATTAAAATTGTCATATACGCTATTGAATTCTACGTAAAAAGTTACCTTACAAGCAGTTTTTATTTTCTCTATAGGTTAAACCGTTAAAAAGTTATTAGCGTTTGAAGAAAATGGCAAATATTGTATCTTCTATAATAAAAAAGTTACCCATATACGGAGATAGATTGTGGGCACCCTGTATACATAACCGTATATGGCGCTATCGTTACTCACATCAAGTTAGTATGACTAGCACTTGCAATCGCAGTAGGTTCGATTCGCTTTAAAAAGGTTGCCTTAATAAGTCCAAAAGCACACAAGAATTTACTACCTTGCTGTGATGCATGTAAATGTGGCTCCTTTATACCAAACTTTTCTTAAATTACGGTATTCGCAAATATGCGCATTATCATTATTAAAAATTATATTTTCGATATCAAGTACAGAAAGCAGAAATGTGAGTACTGAAAGTTGTCTAATCAAATTTATGTCGTCTTCGTAAACGATATGTTTCTATTGTACATTACTTATGCAGTTTAACATAGCTAACATGCTCCTTCGTGCGTCTAAAATATACGTACCATTAGCTACCATAGGAAACGGGCATGCATTCTTTTCCTGCAGAACCAAATCTAGCTTATGATTAAACTCGTCCATCCATCTTGAAACTTCACCTACAAATATAAAAGATATATTCTGTATAATATGTTGTAAGATACATAGAACAATAAAAGTATTAGTTTTAAATAGGATTAACAAATAAATTGTACAAATATGAGGCGCAACTAGAACAGAAAACTGTAACAAAGCATGCACTCGACTGAAAAATTAGAAGCAGAAGCAGAAGTGTTAAAATGTTCTACACGACTGACTTTTCCACTTCAGATTATCAAGCGTTTTCGATTAATTTGTACCAGCAGTCAGGTTAAATACAAATTTTAATTAAAATATTTATTTCTACTGTTTGGCTGGTAGTTATGTTCAGGCATTATGATTCTATATATATATGCCATTTAAGAAGTTTGTAATTCTAGTTTACATAAAATTATCGCACAAGATGTAGCTTACAAGTAAATTCCCCTCCATAGTGTATTTATTATAATCTTTGGTTTTACTGCGATTAACCTTCAAGTGCTTTTCTGTTGTGGTGTGCCGCGCATCAGTTGTACAAAGTTGTACGAATGCAGGTGTACGTAACTATAGTGCTATCGATGTATTAACGTTTTTTGAGTTCCGCAAATGGTTTACCGCTCTTCATCCTGCCATAGCTGCCGTCCTTAAAAGTTGCAGTTTACTACTGGTAGGTAATTAAAGGTGTCGCATATTAAAATCGCTCCTACTCTTACACGTCAATTACATCCACCATCTATGGTTATCGGAGTCAATACACCCAAACCATTGCTCCTATGCAAGCCGGTGGTGAATTACCGTCAAGCTACTTTCATAATTTTTCCTAGTTCGTAAAGTCTTGTTAATGACTGTATCGAAGGTTCAAGTGATAAACCTATTGCCTTTAACACTATTTTTGGATATGTTTTAATGGGAAGTGTACCGGCCTCACCTGCTTCTGCAGTCACTAGCTTGCTTTGTATGATCGAGTCTGCTTCCTGCTGATGAATTCTTCGTTTAAAAATATTACATTTACACTCTCAGTCGCAATGAGCAAGGACGGTATGTCGTCCCTCTGCCCTTCAAAAATCCAAAACCTTTCCTTCCCAGTAGTCGTGATCTCACTCTACGGTGCCTTGTTTCTTTACAAAATCGTCTAACAAAGCAACCTTTGATTTATGAACAATACGTTTCGTTCATGTACGACTGTGTAAATTCCAAACACATGCAAACCTATTCAAGCTGAGTCAATTTCTGACTTTTCTTATTATATTCCGCATCACTGTGTTGTGAAACTAAAAAATGTAAGTACCAAACTAGGTGTAGTTTTCCAACTTCACCGCTAAAACGCCACCTCGATCATCTTTAAATGATCATGTTGGGTCCAAGCTCCAATGAGATATAACCGCAATTTTGTAACAATTTCGTCTTTATTCCTGTCTTATTACTGCAGACATTCGTTAGATGTATAGACAAATCCTTGTTAATCCTGATCAGCGTGATTATCAATGAATTGTTTGGCGTTCTTCTCCTGATAAGCCTATTCAGGACATGTAGTTGAATACCGTTACCTATGAGGTAAATTGCACCCCTTTTCTTGCAATATGCACTCTTCCGCATACCCATATCGACGATAACGCTTCAGATGGAGATTCTATGGAGTCGATCTTGGCTTTACAAAATCAACTAAGCGCTCTTTTAAGACTTTGAGGTTTTAACTGCATAACTGGACTAGTAGTTGTCTAGAATTACTGAAAGATATTCCGTGCATGCATGAGTGTGTGTGTGGGGGATATTGGTGGATGGGCGCGTGCGTTCATGTGTGGGTGCGAGCATGCATGTGTGTGTATACAAAGTAAGAAGAGTTAAGGACATTTAGCAATAAGCATATTATAGATGAGTATCCCTCCAAATTGGGGCTCATCAGGACAGAAATAGCAAAGAGCTACACCTTATGGGAAGTATAGGATCACCTAACTTGCAGTTTGTGCTTTTGTCTTGCTATGCAATACTTCCCATATGGTTTACAGTGTTAAATATTACAACACGTGTCCTGATGAGCACCAGTTAGGTCAAAACGTGTCGACAGAATGCTTAACTTGAGGCAATTGTCATTAATTCTCATAAGTTAATTTTGGTAAAACTGTAAACAATAGGTTATCTATAACAATTTGAGCTATAATACGAGACAAAGGTGATCCCATAGAAGTACCAAATAGTTGAAGACAGTATTTATCTTAAAAAGCGGAATTGGTATTATTGAAAACCAAATTAACGGTAGCAAGAAACAGATCTTCAGACCTTTTGCAATGAGGTTTAATCTTGTTTCAGTTTTCTTTGATGATGGTGATGACCAAAAATAAAAGAATATTCGTGAACAAAGAGGTTTCATGTAATGTATTATACCCCACATGGGAAAAGCCAGTTAATTAATGCTAGCTTGGAAAGACACAATACCGTGAGTGTATACACCATAAAAATGATGGATTTCAAGGTAAGGACAGGTTTATGTATTTTTGGTAAACCATAATATTTATCAGGGGTAGAATTATAAATACTAAGTTGATTTCTTTCAGAATAACTCATTCCTTTCTTATGAAGTACCGTTATATGGTACTTTACCTTTTTTTTTGAGTGGTGAACGTAAGAGACTTTTCCTCTGAAGACATCCTTTTTTCTTTGGAATAGTCTGTCGATGTTAATGATTTAATACGACCTATTAATTTGCCAAGACGAATGTCTTTTGTTTGCGATTGTAAATTGAACTTAGGTCCAAGTGATAGAGGTTTTTAACATAGTACAGCACTATCACATCACTAATGTTAATTACCAATTTAGAATTGTCAATATACAAATTTGAATTGTAAGTCTATTCATATAATAACTTATTTTGTTCATATAGATTAATTTAAGTTTCTATTGTAAATAATGGTATCTAGATGCTTGTCTTAGAACAAACGATTTCAACAACATCAATTTAAGATGGAACCAAGAAGGATTTAATATCATTGATGATAATGGAAATAAGATTTGGATAAGCGCTCTGACAAGAAATATGGAATGTATAAATTTGGATCTCACTTGTTTGTAACTGATGAAAATATAAAATATTTGTAATTAGAATAAGTACTCAATTTTATTATTGCTGAAGAGGATAATTTGCAGCAAATTTTGAGGTTCGAGTTCGAAGCATATTGATCTTTAATGAATTATCTGTGAGTGGTCTATGACCAATCACACTCACAAGCGTGGTAATAAAAGATAGGTAATTTATCCACATATAAATTAAGAGGATTTAGTACCTGTTAACAAAGATTAGGTAAGGATTATTTTAAGTAACTTTTAGGAATAATTTTCTGTATGAACTTAAGCTGTAAACTGATTTACAATATAAAAAAATCTTTTGCATGAAAGAAAATTTTTTTTAAATGCATAGATGTATCTTGAGATTTCTGTTTCATTTCATCTTCGTAAATTCCAAAGTATAATTTCCGTTGAGCTAGCCAGGCAAAGAAAAGGGACAGAAAGATAAGATAATAACTTCATATTTTCCCATTACATCATCCTCACAAATACAATTTGCGGTCTCTAAGTAACAGCAGTAGTTTAGGCTTCCCCCACCCCAAGGTGTTATACAGCAATATACATATATATATATATATATATATATATATATATATATTCTACAATATCGCCCTTCGTCAGATATATAACGATCAATTGCCTGCAGATCGCCACCTCTGTGTGCCTTTAAAATAATTTAAAATTAACACAATTAAATTTATGGCCATGACTAGCTCAGTGATACACGCACAGAGTGAAAGACAATATGTTAACAGAGAATTTTACTCACTCCTGCTGGAAAATTACTTCTAGCATATTTCGAACTATTCTCCCATCTAAACGATCCAGCCCACAGCCTAGTTTGGGCACCGCTAGTCTCGTTACTCCATTTTCTATCATCTGAGCCTTAAGACTCAGCAAAGCCTCCCATAGATGTCCATAACTAGGTCTCTGCCATGAAAAATTTTTGGTGACCAGATAGTAAACATAACAATTTCCATCCTGAAGAAACAAGGCTTGTCCTACAGTTGGTTGCTGTTGGACTAATTTATCCATACATCCAAACTTTTTCTTGAAAACAACAGCTATTCCTCTTGACATTTGCAGATCTTGAGCTAAGCAATGTGCAAGTAAATACCCTTCTTGTGCTCTAAACAGATCTTGATGTTTTTCAACAACAACGCCAAATTTCGCCTTAGCGGAACCACCATACGCCGCCATGAAACTCTTAAAATCTACATCTGGCTCACGATTAATAGCTCTTCGAACACCATTTTCATTACTCGAGTCTTCTTGGTTGTTGCCAGCGTAAGATATTAAACGTTCAAAATGTACCACTTTCGGTTTTCAACTGGGGGATTTTATGATCCGGCACACTACATCATTAACTCGTTTTAACACATCGTACGGGCCTTCCCATTGTCTTTGTAATTTTGGCGACAATCCACGCTTCCTTTGTGGATTGTACAAACACACTAAATCTCCAGGTTGGTAACCATCTTCTTGTGATCTCGTGTCATATTGTGATTTCATGCGATCGCTTGCCGCCTCAATATTTTTTCGGACTTTTTCGTGAATGCTATTTGATCTTTTGCTGAGCTTACTAACGTAATCTTCACCTACGACCTCTTCTTCAGGTTCAAATCCAAACTGAAGATCACATGGTAGCCACAATTCACAACCTAACATCACTCAAGCGGGAGAGTATCCTGTGCTGTCATGTAGGAACAAATGTAAATATTGGTCCCAGTCTCGTTGATGTTCGGAGACAACTTGTCTAGGTACCTTCCTAACGCCCTGTTCATTCTTTCAACCATTCCATCGAATTGAGGAAGAAGTGGCGTGGTTCTAGTCTTCCTGATTCCAATATGCTTGTAGACATGGTTAAAACTAATACTAGCCGCTTTTGAAAGTCAAAACCTAATTTTGACAATAATGGTGAGATGCATCCAGTTCAATTCATTAATAATTTAAAATTACACCTTGAAATAATATATCGTATTTCTAAAGGAGTAAATATAGGTAACTATTTATTATCTAGAAAAACTGAAACAAGTACAGAACATTTTTTCACTTTTGTTTTTCTTTTAGGAATTTAAAATTGTAAATATCTTAAGTTCTTTCTTTAAAATATTTTGTAATTCACAGAAATGTTCTGTCTTGTAAGTCTTATAGAAATTTTACGTATCGGAGGCTTTTCTAACCTGTGATAAATTTTGCAAATTTGCAATCAGTGGTAATGGTGTGATCGTCTTTTTTTTGTAGTAGTCTGCTTACATTAAAGTAAATCGATACATAGAAAAATCCACAACTTACTGCTGAAGGTATGTTAATAAATTTTTTATCTTTTGTTCATAGACACTCTATCTATGATTTATAGTTGTGGGTGCATTATGAAGGGATTTATAGCCATTCGATTTTGTCGAAATCACTGCCACAGTACATTTTGTTAATTGTTTTTGAACAAGTTATAGATTGTTCAAAATCATTTCATTAAACATGATACTTTTAATCTAACAATTTTTATTATGAGAATTAATGAACGCAGATACATTAATATATTAAGTAAACTTTTTATCATGTTAAGAAGCTTTCTAAACAAAATACACACGTTGTATGCAAAATTTTACACTTGTATGAGATCTGAATTTATTTAAGGTTTTTTTAAAAAAGCAGAAAATTCATTTAAAACTATTTTCTTCAGCTTGTTTGAATTCTGGTATATAGCTAAAAACTCTGTGTTTAAATTATTGAAGGAATCACAGCCTGATTAAAAAGGTTTGTACTGATTATTTAAATTTTCCTAGTGGGTGGAACATCTCCAATAAGCGTGTGCTGTGTTTGTGCTTTCCATAATTCAGGACTTTTATTTTCTTGAAATCTTAATGTTTTGTGCTTTGAGAGGTGTAAATTGAATGTTTCACATAGTTTTTAGATTTTACTTCTGGTGATATCTTTATCCTGGAATCTACCCATCAGCACATGATGATGATAACTAATTTTGCTTTTTTATAGTGAACTGCTGAGAATTACTTGTAATTATTATGGTAATGAGCATATATGCATTTTATCATATTTTGAAAAAAATAAGCCAAAGATAGATGTTTTTACTACTACAGGTGTGTTTAATGTTATACGACTTACTTATGCATTGCTTATTATTCTATAGGTGTAATTCCTATTCCTCAAGTAAGCGCACAATTATGATGAGAACATGTTATGTACTATTACTGTGTTTTATCTCCCCATAAATTCGATGACATTCCGAAACCACCATTAACTTTGCTCACTTTTCACTAACGAACGAATGTTTTGCTTCAATATCCATGAGCAAGTATTTATAACTACTTTTTTCCAACCAAATTGTGACAAGCAAAGGGTCGGTAATGGTATAAGAGATGACAGGTATTGTGATTTGTCTACGAATTACAACTACGTACTTATTTAACCCTACAAATGTGTGACAAAAGAATTAAACAAGTCGTTTCATAAAATTTTTAGGATGAAAATAAAAAATAATAGGAAATTACTTCTTTATAGTTATATCTAATAAAAATGGAAACTATATGACAATGATTCCCGCATATAATAATTTCCAAGTTACTATGTTAGCTAGTTTATGAACTTAATTATACCACCAACCTGATCTGTATATTAATACTATTGTGTTAACTGGGCTGGCATTCAATAACCAGATATCCTTGTTACCACAGGAATTTAATAAGGTTTTGTGATGTTTAATTAATAATAGAACGATCTACTAAACAAAAACGGGTACATCTATCAACACAGTCAATTGTACTCGGCGACATTACTGCAATCAAATCACTGTTAATTTTTAATATATTTCTAAGCAAATAAGATTAAATGTAAATATATTTCATTAAATTTTGAATCATCTGATCTATAGAAATAAATATAGTATTCCGTTGTACTATTTTGGATCAAATTTATTACATAATTTGATATGGACATTTTTTAGCTCTTTAATTTAATGGCAACCAGCAATAGTTATGTACTTATACTACTTGCTTTACATTGCTATAGTCCATCTTGTAAACTCCTTCAATTCAGCTCAACATTGTTGTTGTTCATAGATGGCTCGCTCTGTCACCTTCTAGATAAAGGACAACACAGCCGGAGTCAACTTTGTACTGAATATTGCATTTGGCAGAAGCAGCAAATGCGTAATTTATCAATCAATCAAATGTTCATTGTATCTCACTTTATTTATTTCTATGAGATTCTGGTATGTATAGTGGAGTACAGCAATATGATTCCTCTAATACCTCAAGCAAAATTATTAATACATTCATTTTTAGAATTTTATGCGTTATTCAAGCCTGTTGTTTAAATTGCTCCAACAGCTTTAGGACTTCTCAATATTTTAAATTTATTTAAACTATCCCCCTAGCTGACTTTAATGTATTATGTGAAACTGAATGTTGTGTGCATTTGTGTGGCGTCGCCGTGGATCAATGTAGTAAGCGTAAGACTACAGATCCCAAGGTCCCGGGTTCAAATCCCGACACGGCCGACTGCTTGAAAAATGGCAGGTGAGCATTTTTCACAAAAATTACGCCCGCGTTCGGATGAGAGGTTAAATGGAGGTCCCGTGTGTGAGTGTTGTCACGCACATTAAAGATCCCTACCTTGCCTGGAACGGCAAGGGTTCGGCAAAATTCTAAATTTCCAGGCAACAAAAAACTCGCCTCCTGGCCAATGTAGTACCTACAGGTGGAGCATTGGAAATGTAAATGAACTGTGT
>JARFIW010000270.1:0-55377 GCA_036346225.1 Platerodrilus igneus | reverse complement strand
GGGTAGTGTAAATCGCATTCAAAAATATATCCTACATCAGAATCATCGGGAATATTAAGTATGTCTAAACGTACTATATCTGGACTGGTGCCATCTAAGAATTCAAATTCTCCATATGAAAGATATTCAGACATTGCAGCCCAATATAAATTATTAACATCAAAATACATTAAATATTTAGAAATAAAATTCTGTCTTTTAATGCAATTGAAAACGAATGGAATTGTAGCGTAATACTGAATTGAAATGTGGATAGTTATAAAGTCCGGAACGGGAACAAACGTTGAACACCCTTTTTTAAGCAGATCATGATTGTTTATATTTACCTTCAAGTGTAACACTTCACTGTTAACTTTAAAATATCACTACTAACTTCGGTCACTAGCTAAATTACTTTAAAATTAATATGTGTAGGGATTTATTGACTATTTATACATAAATATGTTCTGACGTAAGCAAAAACTACTGTAAAAGGTTTTATTCTTACGTATACAAAAAGTGTTTACAAAATGTTATAAAACATAATTAATACGCAAGTTTCAGAATAATGCAAACTTGCAATAGCATTTATTCCTGTGCAATCAAAATAATTGCATAGCGAATTGCTTTTGGAAGCAGTTGTTAAAATCATCCTTATTAACGTTTTGATTCAAGACCTAAGGTAAATAAAGACGATTTTCGACCATGAGTGGTTTAATTTTCAAAAAAGGTTCAGGAGAAAAAGTAGTAAGGAAATTTTCAACAGTGAGCACTTACAAATCTAGTTCTATATATATATATATATATATATATATATATATATATTGCTGTGAAACCTATAAAATCCGTGAACTACGCTTTATAATTGAGCCTCACTTTTGGGCGTCAAGAATGCTGTGAAACCTCTTGAATTACCTGGTCTGTTGATTTTCTTCTGTTAATCGCCTCGGCTGCTCCTCTAGATAGCTTTCATCCTCATTCATAAAAAAACAAACACATTCCTACCACAAACATCAACGTCAACTCTATTTACATCAATATTCACAATACATTAAAATTTCAAAATTAATATTCAGCATAAATTTTAATATCGGAAAATTTCAAAATTAAATTTATTATCATTTTAATGTGCATCCAGAATTAAAGTCCTTGTAGGATGCCTACTAATTACTATAACAATATATGCAGAGTACAAAGGAGCATCTACCACCCCTTTACGTTAATTAACCAGGTTCGTCTAATTGAGCTCAAAGACATACCCATATTTTTATCATAATCCAGAACATCAATACTAAATACCCTTTCTACTTAAACAAGCAAATTTCACCTTAAAATTAAAATATTATTGTTAGTACAATTCCACTACTGTCCATTTTAAATAAACAAATTAGAAAGTTATTCAACACACACCAACATCTCAAAGTTCAAACAAAATAGTATAATTTACCTGAAGGTTACTTGCACTCGTAGCTTCAATGTACATCGTCCCTTTGTTAATCACACCATTCCAACTGGGTTATATTTACGGCTTCTGATTCTCAACGTTTTAAAAATTTGCTCCATCACCATTTATTTAAAGTTGTTTCAGGGCTTTTCCGGAACTCATCTGTGTATATCTGAACCTTGTTTAGTGGATCCAGTCATGTTTGCGAACCATTTAATTATTAACACCCCCGAAAAATAGCAAAGAAATTCATACTTCTTTCACCAATATACGCCAAAACTGCCTACTTTTGTGTATTTATTTGTCATAGTAAATTTTACCAATTGGTACAGTGATACTAAATTTTATTACCTTGTATCTAAGTGCACTAAAGTACATTCATGTTAGCACGTAAATAACAAACTATTTTGAATCACTAAAATATACGAGCAAACTTTAAATTATTTTATCAAACTAAAATGCACTGTTTAACATCTTCAATCAAGTCGCGGATGTAAGAGCTTTTAACGCATCGAATAGTCAAAAGTCTAAGAGGCCGAAATTCATATTACCACCGGTATATATAGCGAATAGCCGGCACGTCGCTTTTGTCCTCAAAACAGACAATTCTTAAGAATTTCACATGCTATGTTCCCAGTCCGTCGCTCGCGCGTCGGTTTTACAATTTTCACTCGCCCCATTTAAATTTCAGAAATTCTCACACGGCACGCAAACATGTCCGAGAAAACTAATTAATTTTGTACAGAAATTGTTGTTTCTACCTCTGATATTTGCATCCTATTTTCAACCAATTGTGACCCTCGTGACGTTGCTTAAATCACGCCTTTTACTATATGTGTCTTTGCTTGACGCATTTTCTCTTTCCTTTTCTAACCTGTTCGTATTGGTGCAACTTGATATTCTTTATTATCGATTATTTTCCAGTCCATGTGGACTATCTGGGTTATATAACCCCGTATCGCACCTTCTCGTGAATATTAAGCCCCGGTTTCTCCAAGATTCTTTGTAAACATTAATTATCTGCAAAATTTTCGCCGAATGAGCTTTTTAAATAAACCCTGTTTTGTATTTCGTGCTAAAGCATCTGACCGTTTCTAATATCCTTAGAATCGACATGTTTATCTAAACAAATTAAACTAAAATTGCCTTTTAAAATACGCAGGTGTGTTCAAACATCCTACTTCTAACTAACACTTCTAGGATTTGCATTTTATTGGGTTTTTACAAGTTTCTATAGATATTATCTGTACGTTTTGTTCAATACCGGTTACTTGAAATAGAGTTAATAAAGATAAATTTTGCACGTAATTTCCATTTGTTTAGGAATAATTACATTACACGCAGAGCTTTTTAATACTGCTTCTTTTGATATAAAGCGTCTTGTACATGATTTAAATCTCTTATGTTTAATGAAACTAATAAATTTTTATGCTTCACGGTTTTAATAACGCGTATTATCTAATAATATTCATTATACACGGTGATTAAAATTATTTGATGTGATTATTTAATTTTCTACCCTGGTCTAAATATGAGTATTTTCCCCCTATTTGAATACAAATAATCCCACTTATTTGAATGCAAATACAAAGCATTTAGACAAAAAAATTACAAAAAAATTGCCTATCTCTCTCTACCCTTATCTATCTAACTTACCTACCTTATCCAATCACAAAAAAAAATATTTACACCTATCCTATATCCCTATCCTATTCCTAACTCTCACCTAATTCTATAAACTGAAATTATCCCTAACTTCATCCTACTTATCCATCTAATCCTATATACATCCTATATACCTATCCTATTCCTAACTTTTAACTAATCTTCACTATACTTCACTTCCCCCTAACTAATCCTATATACCTATCCTATTCCTAACTTTTCACTAATCTTATATGAAATATCTATACTTAACCTATCTTATTTTCTTCCTACATTTACTCTTTATTCTCATCCTAAACCTATTCCTAATTATCTCCCATATTTATCCTATACCTAGCTTTATTTTCTATAACCACTTACTTCTACTCTTTTATATACACCTATGCTATCCCTATCTTATTTAAATCTAACTCTCTTCTTGACCCTCCAAGTCTTTCTTCTCACCATCCTAATACTCTTCATCCCTATTTCTCCCCCTTCTATATCTATACTTATCATCCCTATTATCTCACATACAATAAACTTATCATCCCTATTATCCTGACTCTTAAATACTGCTTCTTCTTCAGTCGCTACACATGTCTGTTTCTCATTTACTATTTTTTTCCTTTCTGCCGACAAACCAAACGATACTACTTTAAAATTATCGATTTTTCCCTCTGTGGAAAATCCTATGTACCTTCTAGAATTCTTATGTAATGGAATCCGCCAGAATGAATTCCTTAACTCTACTTTATTAAAAACAAACTTGCCAATTAACCTCGTCAAAAATAATTCTGCCTTCACCTGCTCCCGATATGCTGCTGTTGCTTCTACCCCCACTAATTCTGCATGTTTTTGTACTAAAGCTTGAACCTCTACTCTCCTATCCTCTGGACATCTTATTGTGTTGACCTGTTTACCTTCATCATCCTCTACCTCTACTACATTAATACTAAACCCCATGTCATCCTCTGTGACTTCATAACTGCCCTTCCATGGCACTACCCTATCATTAATCCTTATTACCTTCCGTTCCATATCTATCAAAACCCCTAACTTCATCATACAGTCAACACCTAAAATGCTCTGAAACTTTAGTCCAGGTACAATTACAAACTCCTGTTCACAGCTTAAACCTCCTATATCTATCCTAAGCACCACAACACTATTTACTACAGCAAACTTCTTTTTATTTGGAGCTACCAAATGGCTACGCTTTATAGGCATAATTCTATCACAAACCTTATCCCTAATTTTGCTAACGAATTCCTCCGATATTAAACTCGCCTCTGCCCCTGTATCAAGTAATACTTCTACATTATTCTCAAAAATTCCTATATTAATAATTGGCAAACATAATTTTTCCTCAGTTTCTGGCTCTACTCCCTCCTCAATTTTGAAAAATTCACGTGGATGTTCATATACATTTACACTGAAATCTAGTGGTCGGTCGCGTTCTAAAAATCCTGTCCAGGTCTGTTTTCCCTACTCGGTCCTGGTCTAGCCGTCACCTCAGCGTACGTCCTAGGCGTTTCCACTCGTTCCGTGTCTGTATTAGCAGTCCCGCTCATGTCTGGTGAACTATTCATTCTGGTAGGTCCCGGTCTCGGTGCAGGTCCCTTCCTAAACTATTACTCTAACGTATGGTCGTCTCTGTTCCCAATTCTGTCGCTGGTATCCGTAATTATTCCCTCTTCTAGCATAGTTGTCCCGTCTATTGTCAAACCTAACTGTATTGATCTGTCTTTCCCTATTATCCCGCGGTCGTCCACTACTTACGTCGTCGTACCTCTGCAAGTATTCTAGAAACATTTCTCTGTCCACTATGTTCTGTAGTGCTACGTGTTGTCTTATGTCTACCTCGAAGTGTCGTGATAAATACTTAATAATTTGTCGGTCCGTCAGTGGTGGGTTCAGTTGCTTTGCTATGCTATACTTGCGTATAACATATTGCTCCCTACTTCCTGAAAATTCTCCCTTAAATTTCCCTGTGATTAAGTCGTCTCGTACCTGGTCTTGTCTGTGGTCACTCCAGTAGTGCTTTAAAAATTTGTTTTCAAAGTCCTGATACGTGTCTATGTCCTGTCCTACTAAATTGTACCATGCTTCCGCGTTGTCCTTTAATAAAGCCTTTATCGTATTCAGTTTAGTCTGTTCGTCAAATAAATTTCCCACTAGATTTCTTACACTATTAATAAAAATTTGTGGATTTACCCTGTTATCGCCATAAAACTTCATGTGTTGGTCCAATGATACTCCACCTGTATAAAATCTGGGACCATCCCCCGTTAAATTTGACATGTTGTATTTGATACTACTAACTTCGCGTTCTACCCTGCCTAACTGATCCCTACATGAGTCCGTTACTTCAGTCATTTTACATTAATCTCTTCTTCACAAAAATGCGTACTTCGGACCTTAAATGTCCCATTTCCTGTCGAAGACCTGTAATATCACGCTCATTTTATCAACCCTATTTTCAACTTCCCCATCTTTACGGTAAGACTATTTTAAATTCTGAAACTTCTTGATTCGTCTTATCTATTTTCTGACTAATCTCCTCTAACTTCCTGTTCGATTCTTCACTCATTTGCTCAAATTTTCGATTTGAGTCCTCTCTAACCCCACTTAACGTCTCATTCATTCTTTCAATCATCCTCATTATCATCTCGTTTCCTTGATCCCCTGATTCCGTCCTCGACTGATCTCTACTGCCTCCAGCTTCTTCCATTTTTGAATTTTTCTCACACAATGCACTATCGTCACTTCCAATTTCCACTCCTTGACTCCTTAACCACTCTTTTCTCTGCATACGTTCTAATCACTCACACACACTCTAAAATACTCCTAAATTTATACACACACAGAAACTCTCTCTCTCAGATCGCCAGTTTCCTGGAATAAAATCACAAAAAATTTTATTTGGAACTCGAGCCCCACGTTGGGCGCCAAAAATGCTGTAAAACCTACAAAATCTGTGAACTACGCTTTATAATTGAGCCTCACTTTTGGGCGTCAAGAATGCTGTGAAACCTCTTGAATTACCTGGTCTGTTGATTTTCTTCTGTTAATCGCCTCGGCTGCTCCTCTAGATAGCTTTCATCCTCATTCATAAAAAAACAAACACATTCCTACCACAAACATCAACGTCAACTCTATTTACATCAATATTCACAATACATTAAAATTTCAAAATTAATATTCAGCATAAATTTTAATATCGGAAAATTTCAAAATTAAATTTATTATCATTTTAATGTGCATCCAGAATTAAAGTCCTTGTAGGATGCCTACTAATTACTATAACAATATATGCAGAGTACAAAGGAGCATCTACCACCCTTTACGTTAATTAACCAGGTTCGTCTAATTGAGCTCAAAGACATACCCATATTTTATCATAATCCAGAACATCAATACTAAATACCCTTTCTACTTAAACAAGCAAATTTCACCTTAAAATTAAAATATTATTTTTAGTACAATTCCACTACTGTCCATTTTAAATAAACAAATTAGAAAGTTATTCAACACACACCAACATCTCAATCAAACAAAATAGTATAATTTACCTGAAGGTTACTTGCACTCGTAGCTTCAATGTACATCGTCCCTTTTGTTAATCACACCATTCCAACTGGGTTATATTTACGGCTTCTGATTCTCAACGTTTTAAAAATTTGCTCCATCACCATTTATTTAAAGTTGTTTCAGGGCTTTTCCGGAACTAATCTGTGTATATCTGAACCTTGTTTAGTGGATCCAGTCATGTTTACGAACCATTTAATTATTAACACCCCCGAAAAATAGCAAAGAAATTCATACTTTTTTCACCAATATACGCCAAAACTGCCTACTTTTGTGTATTTATTTGTCATAGTAAATTTTACCAATTGGTACAGTGATACTAAATTTTATTACCTTGTATCTAAGTGCACTAAAGTACATTCATGTTAGCACGTAAATAACAAACTATTTTGAATCACTAAAATATACGAGCAAACTTTAAATTATTTTATCAAACTAAAATGCACTGTTTAACATCTTCAATCAAGTCGCGGATGTAAGAGCTTTTAACGCATCGAATAGTCAAAAGTCTAAGAGGCCGAAATTTATATTACCACCGGTATATATAGCGAATAGCCGGCACGTCGCTTTTGTCCTCAAAACAGACAATTCTTAAGAATTTCACATGCTATGTTCCCAGTCCGTCGCTCGCGCGTCGGTTTTTACGAATTTTTCACTTGCCCCATTTAAATTTCAGAAATTCTCACACGGCACGCAAACATGTCCTAGAAAAACTAATTAATTTTGTACAGAAATTGTTGTTTCTACCTCTGATATTTGCATCCTATTTTCAACCAATTGTGACCCTCGTGACGTTGCTTAAATCACGCCTTTTACTATATGTGTCTTTGCTTGACGCATTTTCTCTTTCCTTTTCTAACCTGTTCGTATTGGTGCAACTTGATATTCTTTATTATCGATTATTTTCCAGTCCATGTGGACTATCTGGGTTAAATAACCCCGTATCGCACCTTCTCGTGAATATTAAGCCCCGGTTTCTCCAAGATTCTTTGTAAACATTAATTATCTGCAAAATTTTCGCCGAATGAGCTTTTAAATAAACCCTGTTTTGTATTTCGTGCTAAAGCATCTGACCGTTTCCAATATCCTTAGAATCGACATGTTTATCTAAACAAATTAAACTGAAATTGCCTTTTAAAATACGCAGGTGTGTTCAAACATCCTACTTCTAACTAACACTTCTAGGATTTGCATTTTATTGGGTTTTACAAGTTTCTATAGATATTATCTGTACGTTTTGTTCAATACCGGTTACTTGAAATAGAGTTAATTAAGATAAATTTTGCACGTAATTTCCATTTGTTTAGGAATAATTACATTACACGCAGAGCTTTTTAATACTGCTTCTTTTGATATAAAGCGTCTTGTACATGATTTAAATCTCTTATGTTTAATGAAACTAATAAATTTTTATGCTTCACGGTTTTAATAACGCGTATTATCTAATAATATTCATTATACACGGTGATTAAAATTATTTGATGTGATGATTTAATTTTCTACCCTGGTCTAAATATGAGTAATATATATATATATATATAAGCAAAATATCTAATTACATTTACGGAAATATGCAATTTTACATAAAGTAATTGCGAAATATTGCAGTACTATTTTTTGCTAACATGCCGTTTTTTATTTAATGAAAATATATTTTATGGTTAGCTATAAAATTAGACATTTGCAATTTTTTCAGAAATAAAGCAAATTCAAAATCTTGCATGATAACTATAAAAAATGCATATTTGCAATTTTTCAGACAATGAACCAAATTCGTTATGCTGCTGATAGCGCCATTATTTTTGCTTACATACTGTTTTTATTCATTTCAGTATTAAAACATTACTGCAGTTATCCGAGAATTAACGTTGTGTGTAATTTGAAATATAATCGTAGGTGGGCACTCGACAATGTTAAAATCTACAGGTACATAAGGAAGAAATTTTTAAAACCACTTGCAGTTATCCTACAATTAACGTTGAAAGAATTTTCTGTTATGTAATTTAAGTACTTGACTACAAAAAAATTACACACCACAAGCATTTTTTCTTGTTCAACGAAGGCATACAGTAAAATAAAACCTATATTAGTTTAATGTCGTTTAAAGTAATCTGGTTGTGATTAGGTTCACAAATTTTTAAAACCAGTATTAAAACATTACTGCAGCTGTCCTAGAAATAACGTTGTGTCTAGTTTAAAGTAAAATCCCACACCACAGCGTTTTTTTTGTTGCAAGGAAGGTCTAGTCTATTACACTTTAGAAAAAAATTAGAAAGTTGCATCGTTTTCTGAAAAAAGCAGTGCAAATAAAATTTTTATATTTTCAGTTATGTAATTTATTTTAATGAATAAAAGACAGTATGTAAGCAAAAATAATGTTGCTGTCAGCAAAATAACGATAACGATCAACTTTGCATTCTTTGAGCCTTGGTTTCTTCATAGAATATCTAGCTATCCACATTTTGATTCAGTATTACGCTACAATTTCATTCTGTTTCCAATTATATTAAAAGAATTAAAAAAATTGAGAAGCTCAACCATCTCGCAATTAACCTATATTGCATAGAAAATACTAAAATAGTCCCATTTTGTTTAAGTGAAAATTTAAGAAAAATAGAACCTATTAATCTGATGTTGCGTTTCTTGTAGAAGAAGTTGATATTCATGCAACTCCCATCCTCTAAACGGAATATGCAAATCCTAATTTTGTGCAACGCATTCTATTAAATTAATTCGTTGATCATTATCAACGACTGCATGTGGCATTTTGCATAAAACTTTGTTTAAAACTTTATTTCTTTATCAGGTGTAGAATTAATTATAGCATTAGTATCAAAGCTAGAACGTAGTAAAACTAACTCATGACAGAGGTATAAAATAACTTTTTTAAAATTCAACGAAAGCATAGAGTAAAATAAAGCCTATATTAGTTAAACGTCGTTTAAAGAAAATGCGATGCAAATGGCCTTTTAATAACTAATGCATTAATATTGAATAAGTTTTAGATTATTGGGGAAATAATTTACTTTTTAGTAAAACTGAAAAAAATTGACTTTTATACATTTAATTAAACTCAAAATAACATATATATATATATATATATATATAATATATATATATATATATATATATATATATATATAGCGAGGAAGAATAATCCAAATTTGGAATTTTAAATATATATTAACAGTTATAAGATGAAATGAAAATCCAACCTTTTTATGTAAAGTTGAATTGACATTTCAAATCGAACTGGTAATTGAAAACCGCTAAAGAACAGCCACAGCAGGATTTGAACCTGCGACCATTGATTTGCCGGATCAACGCTCTACCAACTGAGCTATGCAGCTGATTGGCTAGAGTGTGTTAATTTATACTACTGAAGCTTGTACTCTTTTCGATTTTCAATTACGTCTTGCATTTAAGGAAATTGAATCTAGTTATATACATAATTCATGTACTAATAACTTGATCATCCCATTTTTGCTGCGTTCGGATAATACAAAGATTGTAAGTATATTATTATTAATAGCGAGGAAGAATAATCCAAATTTGTAATTTTAAATATATATTAACAGTTATAAGATGAAATGAAAACCCAACCTTTTATGTAAAGTTGAATTGACATTTCAAATCGAACTGGTAATTGAAAACCGCTAAAAGAACAGCCACAGCAGAATTTGAACCTGCGACCATTGATTTGCCGGATCAACGCTCTACCAACTGAGCTATGCAGCTGATTGGCTAGAGTGTGTTAATTTATACTACTGAAGCTTGTTCTCTTTTCGATTTTCAATTACGTCTTGCATTTAAGGAAATTGAATCTAGTTATATACATAATTCATGTACTAATAACTTGATCATCCCATTTTTGCTGCGTTCGGATAATACAAAGATTGTAAGTATATTATTACTAATAGCGAGGAAGAATAATCCAAATTTGGAATTTTAAATATATATTAACAGTTATAAGATGAAATGAAAACCCAACCTTTTATGTAAAGTTGAATTGACATTTCAAATCGAACTGGTAATTGAAAACCGCTAAAAGAACAGCCACAGCAGAATTTGAACCTGCGACCATTGATTTGCCGGATCAACGCTCTACCAACTGAGCTATGCAGCTGATTGGCTAGAGTGTGTTAATTTATACTACTGAAGCTTGTTCTCTTTTCGATTTTCAATTACGTCTTGCATTTAAGGAAATTGAATCTAGTTATATACATAATTCATGTACTAATAACTTGATCATCCCATTTTGCTGCGTTCGGATAATACAAAGATTGTAAGTATATTATTATAATAGCGAGGAAGAATAATCCAAATTTGGAATTTTAAATATATATTAACAGTTATAAGATGAAATGAAAACCCAACCTTTTATGTAAAGTTGAATTGACATTTCAAATCGAACTGGTAATTGAAAACCGCTAAAGAACAGCCACAGCAGGATTTGAACCTGCGACCATTGATTTGCCGGATCAACGCTCTACCAACTGAGCTATGCAGCTGATTGGCTAGAGTGTGTTAATTTATACTACTGAAGCTTGTTCTCTTTTCGATTTTCAATTACGTCTTGCATTTAGAAATTGAATCTAGTTATATACATAATTCATGTACTAATAACTTGATCATCCCATTTTGCTGCGTTCGGATAATACAAAGATTGTAAGTATATTATTATAATAGCGAGGAAGAATAATCCAAATTTGGAATTTTAAATATCATAAGATGAAATGAAAACCCAACCTTTTATGTAAAGTTGAATTGACATTTCAAATCGAACTGGTAATTGAAAACCGCTAAAAGAACAGCCACAGCAGGATTTGAACCTGCGACCATTGATTTGCCGGATCAAGTTATTAGTACATGAATTATGTATATAACTAGATTCAATTTCTCTTCAAATGCAAGACGTAATTGAAAATCGAAAGAGAACAGCTTCAGTAGTATAAATTCACACTCTGAGCCAATCAGCTGCATAGCTCAGTTGGTGAACGTTGATCCGGCAAATCAATGGTCGCAGGTTCAAATCCTGCTGGGCTGTTCTTTAGGGTTTTCAATTACCAGTTCGATTTGAAATGTCAATTCAACTTTACATAAAGCAGTTAGAGTTTAATCCATTTTCATCGTTATAACATGATTAAGTATATATTATAATAATTCCAAATTTGGAATTATTCTGATGACAGCTCGCTATTATAATACATTGATACCAATCTATTGTATTATCCGAACGCAGCAAAATGGATGATCAAGTTATTAGACATGAATTATGTATATAACTAGTTCAATTTCGCAAATGCAAACGTAATTGAAAATCGAAGAGAACAAGCTTCAGTAGTATAATTAACACACTCTGCCAATCAGCTGCATAGCTCGTTGAGTACGAATCTTGATTCCGAGCAGAATCAATGGTTCGAGTTGTGTCATAATTACTGTTGGCTGTTCATTTCTAATAGCAGCGTATTAAATCAAAATTACTCAGTGTCATTATTAAATCTCAATTCAACTTTGTACTTATCACGCAAATGATGGTCAGTTCATTGCATCTGTTATACGTGTTCAATTAATTCATGAAATCATTTATTATATTATAATTATATATATATATATATATATATATAAGTAAGATGTATCTGTATACAAACTCTTATGAAAATAATAAGAGCCATTGACAAATACAAATCGGGCTGGTAGTTATATAGCCATTAACAAAACATTAGCTTTATTAATTCATAGGGGAGGAAACATCCACTGACCAATGGTTTCGGCTTGTTAGCCTCATCAGAATGGACTGTTCCCAAGAACCCTATGAAGTAATCGAAGCTATTATAATGATATAATTTCGAAACAATCACTGTACTATGGCAAAAGTAAATAAAACCGCCATCAGGTGATAAAACACCAACACTACTAAAGTGTGGAAGTACAGAATTGAACCGAAACTACATAATAAATTTTGAAAATGACTATAAAAGTACGTTGGGCCTTTGAGATTTGCGGAATGTTACAGCAAAATTTATTTGCTAACGTAACAAATCTTCTCGTGGCGACACCGGGTTCATGCCCCAAAGGCAATTCAAATAAACAAAGACAAGTTATTTGCAGTCCGCAATAAGAAAATAGTATATAAAGTAAGATGTATCTGTATACAAACTCTTATGAAAATAATAAGAGCCATTGACAAATACAAATCGGGCTGGTAGTTATATAGCCATTAACAAAACATTAGCTTTATTAATTCATAGGGAGGAAACATCCACTGACCAATGGTTTCGGCTTGTTAGCCTCATCAGAGTGGACTGTTCCCAAGAACCCTATGAAGTAATCAGCTATTATAATGATATAATTTCGAAACAATCACTGTACTATGGCAAAAGTAAATAAAACCGCCATCAGGTGATAAAACACCAACACTACTAAAGTGTGGAAGTACAGAATTGAACCGAAACTACATAATAAATTTTGAAAATGACTATAAAGTACGTTGGGTCTTTGAGATTTGCGGAATGTTACAGCAAAATTTTTTGCTAACGTAACAAACCTTCTCGTGGCGACACCGGGTTCATGCCCCAAAGGCAATTCAAATAAACAAAGACAAGTTATTTGCAGTCCGCAATAAGAAAATAGTATATAAAGTAAGATGTATCTGTATACAAACTCTTATGAAAATAATAGAGCCATTGACAAATACAAATCGGGCTGGTAGTTATATAGCCATTAACAAAACATTGTTTTATTAATTCATGGGAGAAACATCCACTGACCAATGGTTTCGCATTGGCCTCATCAGGTGGACTGTTCCCAAGAACCTATGAGTAATCGAAGCTATTATAATGATATAATTTCGAAACAATCACTGTACTATGGCAAAAGTAAATAAAACCGCCATCAGGTGATAAAACACCAACATACTAAAGTGTTTGTGATTGTTTCGAATGTCATATATAACTTCGATCTCATGGGTTCTTGGAACATCACTCTGATGAGGCTGCTGAACGGTCAGTGATGTCATCTTTCAACTAATGTTTGTTAATGCTTAATCCACATTTGTGTTTGTCAATTATTCCTAGTTGCGATGCATGCATATGTTGATAATCATCTTGTTCGCTCCGAAGTTTTGTTAGTTTGAATTGTCATGTGCATGTAAGGCAACGTTCAGCCACGAATGATTGTCATTCTGTGTTAGTTCATCTGATCATTTCTTTGCTGGATGAACTTCATTTATATATATATATATATATATATATTACTCATATTTAGACCAGGGTAGAAAATTAAATAATCACATCAAATAATTTTAATCACCGTGTATAAGGAATTTTATTAGATAATACGCTTTATTAAAACACCGTGGAGAATAAAATTCATTCGTTTCAGTAAAATAAGAGATTTAAAATCATGTACAAGACGCTTTATATCAAAAGAAACAGTATTAACAAGCTCTACGGGTAATGTAATTATTCCGAGGAAAGAAACAAATGGAAATTACGTGCAAAATTTATAATAATTAACCCTATTTTAAGTAACCGGTATTGAACAAAACGTACAGATAATAACTAATATTTAGTTAGGATTCACTAAAATTTAAAGGGTATTAATTTTAATTGGAGTTAATTAAACCATTATTAATAATAAGCATAAAAGTCTGTGAAAATCCAAGATTATAATACCAGAAAATAAAGCTCTGAGAATTAATATTATTTTGAACACCTGCGTAGTTTAAATATCACGTACGGCGAAAATTGTGTAGATAACAAATGGTTTCAAAGAATCTTGGAGAAACCGGGGCTTAATATTCACGAGAAGGTGCGATACGGGGTTATTTAACCCAGATAGTCCACATGGACTAAAATAATCGATAATAAAGAATATCAATTTGCACCAATACGAACAGGTTAGAAAAGGAAGAGAAAATGCGTCAAGCAAAGACACATATAGTAAAGGCGTGATTTAAGCAACGTCACGAGGGTCACAATTGGTTGAAAATAGGATGCAAATATCAGAGGTAGAAACAACGATTTCTGTACAAAATTAATTAGTTTTTCTCGGACATGTTTGCGTGCCGTGTGAGAATTTCTGATATTTTCAACTGGCGAGTACAAAATTCGTAAAAACCGACGCACAGGCTGCGGACTGGGAACCTAGCATGCGAAATTCTTTAGAATTACCCGTTTTGGGGAACAGACCGACAGACAGGCTAACGGCTATATATACCGAGGGGAATATGAACAAGCTCTCTTACATCCGCGACTTGATTGAAGATGTTAAACAGTGCATTTTAGTTTGATAAAATAATTTAAAGTTTGCTCGTATATTTTAGTGATTCAAAATAGTTTGTTATTTACGTGCTAACATGAATGTACTTCAGTGCACTTAGATACAAGGTAATAAAATTTAGTATCACTGTACCAATTAGCAAAATTTACAACGACAAATGTATACACAAAAGTAGGCAGTTTTGGCGCATATTGGTGAAAGAAGTATGAATTTCTTTGTTATTTTCGGGGGTGTTAATAATTAAATGGTTCAAAAACGTGTCTGGATCCACAAAACCAGGGTCAGATATACACAGATGAGTTCCGGAAAAGCCCAAAAACAACTTTAAATAAATGGTGATGGAGAAAAATTTTAAAAGCGTTGAGAATCAGAAGCTGTAAATATAATCCAGTTGGAATGGTGTGATTAACAAAAGGGACGATGTACATTGAAGCTACGAGTGCAGTAACCTTCAGGTAATTTATACTATTTTGTGTGAACTTTGATATTTTGTGTGTGTTGAATAACTTTATAATTGATTTACTTTAAATGGACATTAGTGAAATTGTACTAACCATAAAATTCCAAATTTGGATTATTCTTCCTCGCTATTAGTAATAATATACTTACAATCTTTGTATTATCCGAACGCAGCAAAAATGGGATGATCAAGTTATTAGTACATGAATTATGTATATAACTAGATTCAATTTCCTTAAATGCAAGACGTAATTGAAAATCGAAAAGAGAACAAGCTTCAGTAGTATAAATTAACACACTCTAGCCAATCAGCTGCATAGCTCAGTTGGTAGAGCGTTGATCCGGCAAATCAATGGTCGCAGGTTCAAATCCTGCTGTGGCTGTTCTTTTAGCGGTTTTCAATTACCAGTTCGATTTGAAATGTCAATTCAACTTTACATAAAAAGGTTGGGTTTTCATTTCATCTTATAACTGTTAATATATATTTAAAATTCCAAATTTGGATTATTCTTCCTCGCTATTAATAATAATATACTTACAATCTTTGTATTATCCGAACGCAGCAAAAATGGGATGATCAAGTTATTAGTACATGAATTATGTATATAACTAGATTCAATTTCCTTAAATGCAAGACGTAATTGAAAATCGAAAAGAGAACAAGCTTCAGTAGTATAAATTAACACACTCTAGCCAATCAGCTGCATAGCTCAGTTGGTAGAGCGTTGATCCGGCAAATCAATGGTCGCAGGTTCAAATCCTGCTGTGGCTGTTCTTTTAGCGGTTTTCAATTACCAGTTCGATTTGAAATGTCAATTCAACTTTACATAAAAGGTTGGGTTTTCATTTCATCTTATAACTGTTAATAATATATATATATATATATATATATATAAAGTAAGATGTATCTGTATACAAACTCTTATGAAAATAATAAGAGCCATTGACAAATACAAATCGGGCTGGTAGTTATATAGCCATTAACAAAACATTAGCTTTATTAATTCATAGGGGAGGAAACATCCACTGACCAATGGTTTCGGCTTGTTAGCCTCATCAGAATGGACTGTTCCCAAGAACCCTATGAAGTAATCGAAGCTATTATAATGATATAATTTCGAAACAATCACTGTACTATGGCAAAAGTAAATAAAACCGCCATCAGGTGATAAAACACCAACACTACTAAAGTGTGGAAGTACAGAATTGAACCGAAACTACATAATAAATTTTGAAAATGACTATAAAAGTACGTTGGGCCTTTGAGATTTGCGGAATGTTACAGCAAAATTTATTTGCTAACGTAACAAATCTTCTCGTGGCGACACCCGGGTTCATGCCCCAAAGGCAATTCAAATAAACAAAGACAAGTTATTTGCAGTCCGCAATAAGAAAATAGTATATAAAGTAAGATGTATCTGTATACAAACTCTTATGAAAATAATAAGAGCCATTGACAAATACAAATCGGGCTGGTAGTTATATAGCCATTAACAAAACATTAGCTTTATTAATTCATGGGGAGAAACATCCACTGACCAATGGTTTCGGCTTGTTAGCCTCATCAGAGTGGACTGTTCCCAAGAACCCTATGAAGTAATCGAAGCTATTATAATGATATAATTTCGAAACAATCACTGTACTATGGCAAAAGTAAATAAAACCGCCATCAGGTGATAAAACACCAACACTACTAAAGTGTGGAAGTACAGAATTGAACCGAAACTACATAATAAATTTTGAAAATGACTATAAAAGTACGTTGGGTCTTTGAGATTTGCGGAATGTTACAGCAAAATTTGTTGCTAACGTAACAAACCTTCTCGTGGCGACACCGGGTTCATGCCCCAAAGGCAATTCAAATAAACAAAGACAAGTTATTTGCAGTCCGCAATAAGAAAATAGTATATAAAGTAAGATGTATCTGTATACAAACTCTTATGAAAATAATAAGAACCATTGACAAATACAAATCGGGCTGGTAGTTATATAGCCATTAACAAAACATTAGTTTTATTAATTCATAGGGGAGGAAACATCCACTGACCAATGGTTTCGGCTTGTTAGCCTCATCAGAGTGGACTGTTCCCAAGAACCCTATGAAGTAATCGAAGCTATTATAATGATATAATTTCGAAACAATCACTGTACTATGGCAAAAGTAAATAAAACCGCCATCAGGTGATAAAACACCAACACTACTAAAGTGTTTGTGATTGTTTCGAAATTATATCATTATAATACTTCGATTACTCATAGGGTTCTTGGGAACAGTCCACTCTGATAAGGCAAGCCGAAACCATTGGTCAGTGGATGTTTCTCTATGGAATTAATAAAGCTAATGTTTTGTTAATGGCTATATACTACCAGCCCGATTTGTATTTGTCAATGGCTCTTATTATTCTCAAGAGTTTGTATACAGTACATCTTACTTTATATACTATTCTTATTGCGGACTGCAAATAACTTGTCTTGTTTATTTGAATTGCCATTGGGGCATGAACCCGGGTGTCGCCAGAAGGTTTGTTACGTTACAAAAAATTTTGCTGTAATTCCGCAAATCTCAAAGGCCCAACGTATTTTATAGTCATTTTCAAATTTATTATGTAGTTTCGGATTCATTGCTTCAGTATGATTACTGTGGTTTATTCACCTGAAATGGGTTTTCATTTATATATATATATATATACATTCATATTTAGACCAGGGTAGAAAATTAAATAATCACATCAAATAATTTTAATCACCGTGTATAAGGAATTTTATTAGATAATACGCTTTATTAAAACACCGTGGAGAATAAAAATTCATTCGTTTCAGTAAAATAAGAGATTTAAAATCATGTACAAGACGCTTTATATCAAAAGAAACAGTATTAACAAGCTCTTACGGGTAATGTAATTATTCCGAGGAAAGAAACAAATGGAAATTACGTGCAAAATTTATAATAATTAACCCTATTTTAAGTAACCGGTATTGAACAAAACGTACAGATAATAACTAATATTTAGTTAGGATTCACTAAAATTTAAAGGGTATTAATTTTAATTGGAGTTAATTAAACCATTATTAATAATAAGCATAAAAGTCTGTGAAAATCCAAGATTATAATACCAGAAAATAAAGCTCTGAGAATTAATATTATTTTGAACACCTGCGTAGTTTAAATATCACGTACGGCGAAAATTGTGTAGATAACAAATGGTTTCAAAGAATCTTGGAGAAACCGGGGCTTAATATTCACGAGAAGGTGCGATACGGGGTTATTTAACCCAGATAGTCCACATGGACTAAAATAATCGATAATAAAGAATATCAATTTGCACCAATACGAACAGGTTAGAAAAGGAAAGAGAAAATGCGTCAAGCAAAGACACATATAGTAAAAGGCGTGATTTAAGCAACGTCACGAGGGTCACAATTGGTTGAAAATAGGATGCAAATATCAGAGGTAGAAACAACGATTTCTGTACAAAATTAATTAGTTTTTCTCGGACATGTTTGCGTGCCGTGTGAGAATTTCTGATATTTTCAACTGGCGAGTACAAAATTCGTAAAAACCGACGCACAGGCTGCGGACTGGGAACCTAGCATGCGAAATTCTTTAGAATTACCCGTTTTGGGGAACAGACCGACAGACAGGCTAACGGCTATATATACCGAGGGGAATATGAACAAGCTCTCTTACATCCGCGACTTGATTGAAGATGTTAAACAGTGCATTTTAGTTTGATAAAATAATTCAAAGTTTGCTCGTATATTTTAGTGATTCAAAATAGTTTGTTATTTACGTGCTAACATGAATGTACTTCAGTGCACTTAGATACAAGGTAATAAAATTTAGTATCACTGTACCAATTAGCAAAATTTACAACGACAAATGTATACACGAAAGTAGGCAGTTTTGGCGCATATTGGTGAAAGAAGTATGAATTTCTTTGTTATTTTCGGGGGTGTTAATAATTAAATGGTTCAAAAACGTGTCTGGATCCACAAAACCAGGGTCAGATATACACAGATGAGTTCCGGAAAAGCCCAAAAACAACTTTAAATAAATGGTGATGGAGAAAAATTTTAAAAGCGTTGAGAATCAGAAGCTGTAAATATAATCCAGTTGGAATGGTGTGATTAACAAAAGGGACGATGTACATTGAAGCTACGAGTGCAGTAACCTTCAGGTAATTTATACTATTTTGTGTGAACTTTGATATTTTGTGTGTGTTGAATAACTTTATAATTGATTTACTTTAAATGGACATTAGTGAAATTGTACTAACCATAAAATTTTAATTTTAAGATGAAATTTGCTTGTTTAAGTAGAAAGGGGTATTTAGTATTGATGTTCTGAATTATGATGAAAATTTGGGTATGTCTTTGAGCTCAATTAGACGAACCTGGTTAATTAACGTAAAAGGGGTGGTAGATGCTCCCTTTGTACTCAGACTCCGGTCTGCATATATTGTTATAGTAATTAGTAGGCATCCTACAAGGACTTTAATTCTGGATGCACATTAAAATAAAAATAAATTTAATTTTGAAATTTTCCGATATTAAAATTTAGGCTGAATATTAATTTTGAAATTTTAATGTATTGTGAATATTGATGTAAATAGAGTTGACGTTGATGTTTGTGGTAGGAATGTGTTTGTTTTTTATGTATGAGGATGAAAGCTATCTAGAGGAGCAGCCGAGGCGATTAACAGAAGAAAGTCAATGGACCAACACAGTTAAGGTAATGAATAGGATTTTGTAGGATTCACAGCAGTCTTGACATCCAATTCGTAGGGGCTCGATTCGAAAAGCGGAGTACCCGGATTTTGGTGGTTTCACAGCAATATATATATATATATATATATATATATATATATATATGTAGATAATTGCGTTTACATCGAAAGCAGTTTGTATTTTATTTTTGATAACAAAGTGCATTACACAAGTCATGCATCGTCAGGAATTTTTTATTGTCAAGGTGCTGCAATATAGCTTACAGGTAAATTAAATTACACAACGTTAATTTTAGGATAACTGCAGTAACGTTTTAATACTGTTTTTAAAAATTTGTGTACCTAATCACAACCAGAAAACGGCATTCTAATTTTGCTCTAAAGCAAGAATTAAAACTTGATACAATCAGTCGTATACATGTAATGCGCTTTCAGATTTTTTTCCAGTTTCAGACCTATCTACCTAATGTAAATTCAAAGCGGGCACATATTGCTTTATTACAACATTTTAACAATGAAAAAATTTTATTGATGCTTGTGGCTCATTCGCAATTACCTCTGTGTATATGTTAATTTGAATTTAATTAAATATACAAAAGTCAATTTTTTTTCAGTTTTACTGAAAAGTAATTCTAGATTGAAAATGTTTCAAATGATTTCTCGATAAATTTAATTGATGGAACGACAGTTATAGGTTTTATTTTACCCTACGATTAAGGCGTGATTGGTTTTTAAGGTACTAGATTTATCTCGAGTTAACTAAACGAAGTTTAAAACACCAGCAACATTTAACTGAAAAAAATTTATTAAATGCTCCAACTTTAAAACTGTCGAAGAATGCAGACATAACATCGGAAAGTGTTATAGACTAGAACTTCCTTGCAACAAAAAAAAAAACGCTTGTGGTGTGCGATTTTATTTCAAATTACACAACGTTAATTCTAGGATAACTGCAGTAATGTTTTAATATTGGTTTTAAAAATTTGTGTACCTAATCACAACCAGAAAACGGCATTCTCGTTTTGTTTTAAAAGCAAGATATTAATATCATTTGAAAGCTACAAGGTCCCTTCTGTTAACGTTTCATCCCACATAGCACAAGTGTAAATTATTAAACCCACAAAATTGACAGTTTAATTTAACCTTGGATTAGATGGTTTTAATCTCAGTTTACAGAATGGTGTAAAACAAATTTTTTTACTATTAATCTGAGTCCACATTTCCTATAGATGCTCTCATTTTTTGCGATTGAAATTAGAAATGCATCTGATCTACTTGCATAGAGTTGGCTTCAGTACGTAACTATAGAAATGCGAATGCTTGAATAAATCCAACTGAAGTCTATAGACGCTTGTCGTATGTAATTTTTTGTAATCAAGTACTACAAATTAGGCAATAGAAAAATTCTATGATATCGTATATTTTTTAATATATTTATGTAAAATGTATAAAAATTAATTTCTTTCAGTTTTACTGAAATAGTAAATATTTTAAATTATTTCTCGGTAAATTGAATTTTGTGGTTTTGCAATTGACAACTTTAATTTTAAATATGGTATAATAATGTGTTTAAAATCTATGGGAAACTAGTAAACAGCTAATCTTAGATTGCGTTGATCAATTATAATTGCTTTCAGGGTTTGGAATCTCATTCATTCATGCTGTCTAAGTGGATTTATTTATTATTCTGCTGTCAGCATTTCTTGCTGAATACATTTATTTTAATTTTCTTCGGACGTCAGCATTAAATTTATACATGAATGGGTTTATGAAATTTTATGCAGATTTCATATTTCTACAATTGCTATCTAGACAATACCTTAGCATTAAATTCTTGCTGACATGGGTTAAATTTTTTGCTTTTTTTGTTGTTTATTAACTTTATATACTCAAGATATGTGTGTAATAATCGCTCAATCTTTATTGTCGAGTTGTAGTTGTGTTCTGTAAAATAAATCGAAACTAAAACTTTTTTCAAATTGTCCTTGTCAGGAAAGAATAATGATAGTGATTGGGTTAAAATTATTGAGTAGCTTATAATCAATCCAAATAAAGTGCTGGAAAAATCGTTGGCTCAGTGAACAGATCCACCAATTGCAATGTACGACCTGATGACGCCAATACACAGTATGTATTCGTTGGCTTAATATAAATTTAATCTTCTTAATGCATTTACTTGATCTAATCTTCATCTGAATTTTTTTTAGTGAACAAGAAAAAGAACAACCAGAAACAACCGCGCGTCAAAAATGAAGAAAACAGACCTCACAGAACCGATAAGGTAATATTTGACCGTTCAGAGTTGGAGTGAGATAGAACTGTTCTTTACATTTGGGATGCTTGCTCATTTGGAAAACGAAGATATAAACAACTTAGGTGAATTATAGTATGTTTATTCTGGAGTACATAACATTATATTTTCTAATATTATATATATATATATATATATATATATTGCTGTGATAAAGGGGTTGTTTAAGGGCGTATTGTATTGCAAGGGTCGTGCAGTAGCCATAAATTACGATAGGAAGCAGAAAACTGCAATTGTTTAACAGAAAATTAAGTAATTTGTATATTATGTAAATAGTAAGCATTTAACACCCTGTATATAGAGCAAATAAACACATCTTACAACAATAGGTCGCATATTTAGCATAGAAATAGGTAATTTATACATTAGGTAAATAACAAGGATTCAACACTCGGTATATAAAGCTTCATTAATTTTAAGTAATGCAAGTAACAACATCTTTCAGAAAAAGCACGCGTATTTAGAAGTAAAGATAGTACATGTAATTAAACACGCATTCAAAAGGGTTCTAATTAGGCATAATATAATACGGAGATAAGAGATAAAACTTAACGAAGCTTTGTGTAAATGCTTAAAAACAATTAACATTTTTTATAAGAAAATGCAGTTCAAAAACGCATAAAATAAACATACACGAAAATTAAAATTGAAATTACATTATGTATTTTTGTATAATTATTGAAAAAGGCGATATCTAAACAAACAACGTATGGTTTAGATAGCAAATAATAAGGTGTCTAATAAACACATTACATGGGAAACGAATATATTACATCAGAAAACCACTTCAAGGTGTAGGATATACAAATACCTTATTGGTTAAGATAGCAACGGACTTGTTGAAAACCCAACCCACATACAAGTGGGATCAACCTATATTTAATAGCGAACGGGGATAAAAGTTTTCAGTTCTAATTAAGCAGAGCAAAGCTGCGCCGCTCTGAATTTAAAAGTCACGCGTAAATGTTTAATAAAATGTATAGTGACAAATAAGTGATACAAATATGAAGATTTCTTTTGCCAATTAACGTGAGTAGAATTTGGGGTAATTTATTTAAACTAATAATATAATAATAATAGGGCTTCGAATGTGACGTCAATAATTCAAATTTTGGTTGATACAATAATTCGAATGTAATGTTAATAATTCAAATGTGTTGATGATAATAATCCAAATCTTAATTCCGAATATGGTATAATAATTTAAATGTATCGATAATTCAAATATGGGGATATTTTAAATGGATTAATGTACTATTTCAAAGCAGCGTCGACGGTTTTGGTACAATTTTGAGTTGAAAGATTCAATGCAAATAAAACAAAGAAGCACGAAGCAATTTATGGAAACCAAAGGGTTCAACTAGGCAGAGCAGTTCAGATCAAATTAGTTTTAAGACATTTTTCTATTTAAATTTGAATACTGAATTTACTTAATTTATAACAGTGTAACAAAGTCAGCAACAAACTTTGCATACGTTAAGGGTACGTAATATAATAAAGGGATCTGAACGTTCGAGGTTTTTTTGGTAAAAAGGGTAATTTTTGGTGACTTTAGATTGATTGTAAAGCATATAAATTTTGAGATAAGTAAAACTTGTGATATTGATTGATTGAAAGCTGTATTTTAATAATTTTCAAAACTTGTACATAATATTTCTTTTTATTATATGGAATTAATTGACTTCATTTTATAATTCAAACAAAGAGGTAATCATAAAGGGGTGGAGAAGAGAAAAAAATTGATCATCGTAACGTTGTGCACTCTGTGTAGAATAATAAAGCTAGCCGTGGAATAATAATAAAATTAGTGAGACATATATATATACATATATATATATATATATATATATATATATATATATGTATTTTATAAATTATAATAAAGAAAAATACATTGTGTTTTTCATTTCACATTAATCCCGATTTAATAACTACGACTTGTTATTTTTTAAAAGCGAGAATGAAAAATTGATGCAATCTGTCTGTTTGTCTTTGGCAAATTTCGAGATATTTGTACATCGGGAAACCAGTAACCAGTAAATAACTCATAGCATATATTTCAATAGATTTATTACTAGTTTTCAAGTTGGAGCATTTTATAAATTTCCCCGTTTATAATTCGTGCAGATAACCGAGTTTGCGATTTAATAGCTACGACTTGTTATTCTTTAAAGCGAGAATGAAAAATTGATGCAATCTGTCTGTCTGTCTTTGACAAATCAGTATATATTTCTTGCAGATAACTGTGTTCGCCACTTAATAACTACGACTGGTTATTTTTCTTTGGCAAATTTCGAGATATCTGTACTATTTGTTAAATGTTGTAAAACCAGTAAACAGTTATTGCGTTGATCAATTATAATTGCTTTCAGGGTTGAGAGTCCCATTTGTGCTGACTGAGTTTAATCGTTTTTTCTGCAGACATTAGCATTAAATTTCTTGCTGACTACAATAATACAGACACAATATTTCTATTGTTTTTTATTATTATTAAACCATTCTTTTAATAATAAGTTTTTTGTTTTGCACATTGCAGACTATTATTGCTGTGTCTATAACAATGGATGTTAAATAGTAAGCGATTGTTGATTTTTAACTCCGATAGCTTAGGACAACCTAGTGCAAGCATATGAGTTACAACGTTTTGCATTAGATAGGTTTCCATCCATTTCTTCTTTTCTAGACCCTTCACACATACTTCTTCACCGGGTCCGATAATTTGCTTCAAATAAAGCGCTATAAATGATAACACCATTCCAGCCGTTGAAGATTCATCCCAAGAAAGACCATGAATATTTTTTGTCACGCAGTCGTTATGTTTTATATGATCTTGGCTCAAACAACTAGAATGCATTGGCAGTTTAAAAATTTGATGCCAAACAACACTAGGGATGGCCACGGGCCCGGGCTTTGGCCCGGCCCGGCCCGAAGCCCGGTCCGAATTTCAAGCCGGGCTTCGGGCCGGGCCGGCAAAATTTTTTTCGGGCCCAAGCCGGGCCAAGCACGTGTTGGGCCCGGGCCGGGCCGGGCCAGACTCCTCAAGCTTTTCGGGCTTTTCGGGCTATTTCGGGCCGGCCCGAAGTTTATGTAACGAAATATAAAATTTATTGATTTAGTAAAAGACTTCATTTAATGATTTCTTTAATTGCCCCTTAAGCAAAATTATAATTAACGCTCCTCCTAATATATCGTCCAGGTACAATTACAGACATATTGATAGGTGTGTGATAATGGAAGTAAATCGAAAACGAAAATGTTTTGGTTTACACCGATTTGTGAATTTCGATTTTTTTTTGATAAATAATATTCACTTCTTTCCACTTTTTCTAGAAATTTGAAATAGAAATTGTCCCTGTTATATTTAATTAATTTGAACGAGTATTGCAAAGTATGTTAATTGAGCTGGTTTATTTTATTATACTTATTAATTAACTTAATATTGTGGCCCCGCACTGAAGATTATTTATGAATAAATCGAAACCACTCTGTATATGCAAAAATATTAAAAACTCACGATTACAAAAAAAACAGCTCAATCATATTTAATTATTTGAATGTATCTTTTGTTGAAAAACATACCGAATACAATGCGATTAGTTTTTCATAGCTATAAATAACTGATGAATATTGAAAATTAAAATGTAAATACTAAATACTATTCTATGTTGCGGCTCTTAAAAAGGTATAAAGAAAAATCGTGATATTATAAAAGGTATATACAAAAATAACGGAATAGAGTAAATATTATTTTAACAGAGGCGTCTCTAGCTGCTGCTATCTGCAGAGCTTAGGCCAATAATGGACACCCATAAAATTTATAATTTGCATTTTAGGTCGCATATTTTAAACAGCTGTAGTAGTTGGTAAGTGCGGTAGTAGTTTAATTTTAGAGGTTTTTGCTCCATCGAACTTAATCCTATTACGACTTATTTTCATCAAATTTTGCGAACCAGCAAGGAATGTACCTGATTCCAGTGTGATGGGTCAAAAGTTTTGGTTTTTTTTATACATCGTGGAAAACTTATTTCTCTTTGACACTCTGCAGGATGTATAATTAATTGCTTGCTTGATATTTACTTGTATAGCCATATAGAAACACTTAACTATACAGGATGCCCCAAAACAAACTTTCATTAAAGAAATCTCAAAATTCTTGAATTCTTGAAAAATTGAAACTTTTCATGTAGAGGTTACCCAATAAGGCAAATTTAGCTAAGATATTTTCAACGTTGTAAAACTACCGGTTATATCGAAAGTAACTGTCAATTTCATTATTTTAAATGGCATACTCCACATTTTATTGCTTATTTGAATAGTGCGCAAGTAGATTATTATTTTGATATTAAGGTTTGTAAAACTATTTTCAATTGTTTTGCTTTCAGGAATTTTTTCTCTTAAAAAGTGCACTTTGGAGGATCAGAGAAATGGTATTAATAAACATTTTATTAAAACGGTTTATACGTTGTGTTTGCATAACACCGTAACAAATGTTTCTCAATCTCAATAAGAACACTAACATAGTTTTTACAATTTAATAACGCGAATTTAAAAACTAATAATAAGTTAGAATAAGCAATGAAATTCTTTAACAAATATTTGTACTTTGCTTGAGCTCAATTTATTAAAAAAATTATGTATAACTTTAATTTCCGCAATACCATAAACGAAAACAAAATTAAAGAAAATTAAGCACAAACCGAAATTTTCCAAATAACTGATTATACTTTTATGCTCGTTCATGTCGAGATATAAAAAAATGCGGGTTCAATTATAAAAATTACGTAATTTTGCAATTCGGAATTTTTCACCTCCTAAAATTGTAAAAACTATTTTATTGTTTTTATTGAAAAACATTTCTTAAGGTGTAATGGAAACACAACCTACAATCCGTTTTGATTGAATGTTTATTAACCCGATTTTTAGATCAATAATTCCTGGATGCACAACAATTGAAGATAGTTATACATGCGCTTAAATCAAAGTAATCATCTGCTTAAGCATCATCCATATATGCAATAAAATACAGGATGTGCTATTTAAAATAATTAATATGACAGATATTTGCAGGACTTCAAAACTATTTTAGCTATAGTTTCGCCTTGTTCGGTAACTCCTACACAAAGCTTCAATTTGCCAGCAGAATTGTAAATTTTAAAATACTTTTAATGGAAGCTCGGTGTGGGACATCCTGTATACATGTCTTTTTTCATATTAAAGAGCTAGATTCTTTGTAATTATATGTTATTGTTTTACTCAATACGTAGCAGATTCTCTATATAAGGCGAAAGCAGAGTTTCCATACTTTTGAAAAACCCTGCATATATTAATATTGAACAATTTTATAGATAAGATTGTCGGCCTTTTATTTCATAATAATTAAAATTTCCAATAAAGCATGCGACAAGAAAATATTCATAGACAACAAAGTAATGTCTACCTGATACGAGAGACTTGAATAGTCAGTTTTATGAACGGACGCTAGCACATTCTCGAAATGTAGACCTATACACAAGCAATCTGTAAAATGGAAATTGGTAACGTTCTTTGTTTAGAATATGGGGAAACAATATTCAGTCGAATATTGAATACTTTCTTTTAAATAATATTACTATATACTAGTAGTAGTACATGAGTTTTAAAATGCATTTTGTTACTTAAGGTTGAAGTTTGACGCAAACCACCTTCTATTTTGGATTGCCTGTGCAAGTGTGCATCATGTCCAAATACCTTTGGGAATCTTCGAGGTTAAAATGATACTCTAAACTATAATTGATTAAAGTTGATATATTCAACTTTTGTAGAAAAGCATAATAATAGTAAAGACGTATTTTTATACAACTGAAAATACATGTATTAACAAATGATACTTTCCATTTGGATGTTGAAAAATCTATACATCACTTAAGGTTTTTGTTACATTCCGGCCCGAATCGGCCCGGCCCGAAGCCCGCCCCGAAATTCAAGCCGGGCCTCAAGCCGGGCCGATGCGTTTTGGTTCGGGCCGGGCCACCGGCCGGGCCGGAGCAATTATTTCGGCCGGGCCGGGCCGCGTCTAAAGCCCGGCCCGGCCCGGCCCGAATCCATCCCTAAACAACACCATCCAACAAGTCCAAAACCGCAATTTCTTTGCACACAAACTTGTTTTTCTTGTATTTAAATCCCTGAATATCAATTATATACGTGTTTGTATATGTAGGTATGTAAATTTGCAGTAAACTTTGACTAATTAAATTAATACTAGAAGCAATCTCCTTATGTAGCAGATTACAACCATCTGCGTACTTTGCCAACCTACTTTTCAACCTATCACAAGAGTGAACACCTTTTGAATTGAAACCGGCCTATGTGTGTATTTGCAGAGTGGTCGCACTTTGAATTCAAACCGGCCTTAGCATATTTTGCATTTGACTTACTTTATAACTTCTCGCTAGAATTCAAAACAGCTCCACATTTTTCTGCACGCATCTACATTTTTTCAATGTAGCTTACGTGTGGACACGTTTTGAAGTCGAACCGATTTACGTGTATTTGAAGCCTCTAAACAAAAGTAAACACATAAATCAGAATTCACTTTAATTAAATACAGCATTCTAGTCAGCGCGCATTATTCGAATGAATAGATTATTGTGTTATTATTGTGCAGTATGTTTTTAGTTAATTTAACTAAACTTTTGTAAATACTTATAGTGTAATTTATGAAATTTATCATATTTAGTTTTAAATAATGCCATGCACCTCTTTTGCTGCAATTGTGTTTCTCATGTTAATACTTTATTTTATCTGCACTCTTATGAATTGCAGCAGTTTTCCCTAAAATATACAGACATGCGAAATTGGTTAATGAATGTATCTCTGTACGTTCTAAACAAACATTTTACGTGTATTAATAGCCATGTATATAATTCGTACAATTTCTGTGGCTCAATGTTGGTGTCAGCCTTAGTTTTTTTTAGTATTGTACTACTAAGTAGAAAAATACTCAGACAGCAGTGTCCATTGTTTTTTAATTTTAAAACCAAGATATAATGCCGACGTCTGTGTAAGTACAAAACTTTCAATTATTTTTGCTATAGGACACGACCTATTAAAGATTAACGCTCGTGTCCCGTGTTTTAATGATTGATCTTTTTTACCTTATTTTGATATCACTTCTTATTTTTACAAAAGCTCAAATTTTGACGTGCAATCTTCCGTCAGTTTAAAAGTGTTTTTTGTAATGCTGAATACTTTTGCGTTATCTGAAAACTATTTTCTACTATTGTATTTAATCAAAAATAAGAATTTCTATAAAACGGATACTTTTCGTTATAGCAACAATGTGTGTTAGTATATGGATAAAATGAAACTTTTGATTATTATTTATGGAGACCAAACGTACACTACTGCGTTGAGCAAAGGTACTGTAACGAAAACGTTTTTGCACATGCAACAATTCTTTACTATTACCTGATTACACAAAACTTTATAAGTCGTAGCTGCAGTGAAATTCCAAAATCTCTCACAAATTATCTCCAGTAAATCGCTAACAGTAAAAATATTAACTTCCAAAAATTACAATGCTATTTTCTTAACCACTTATATCGATGCACTGTAATTAACTTACATTGATGAATCTTAATTAATTACCCAAGTACAAGTTGTAAATTTATATCGATTACTAAAATAATTTATATCACATAGGGCAATTTATTTTAAACAATATGTACCACTAATTTATTTTATAGCATGACTCAAATCTTTAAATTAGAACTGAACTCCAATATTCATGGGGGCAATTTATATGCATATTCAAAACTTCTAGACTATTCTGAAACATACCAGAAATTATGTAAACAATTGCAAAGAAGTGTCGCTGTAGGGTCTACTAATCTTTTATCATGTAGAATCGCTTTGTTTACGTTCTAATGTAATTATTCTGGTCATAGGTTTACTAAGCGACGCATACGGTAATATTTTCTTAAGAGTTTGCTTGTACTTGATCTCAAGAAAAAAATTTTTACTATCAAAAGCTTAATGCAAACTCTTAATGTTTTAATGTACATTATAGGTATTAAAGATAAATGCACATGAATCATGTAGGTCACGATACATTTTGTAGAGGTTTACATGCGACTGTTGGTGATCATAAATTGCGTCCATCACTTTCTAAATTCTATGTTTGAGGCTATCGATAAGAACAATTTTACTTACCATTAGATTGCTGTATATTGTTTCTGAAACCTTGCTGGGCCCAGGTGATCAATGCTTTTTGACCAATGTCGTTTCCATAAAGTTCCTAAAATAAATATATAAGAAAAAATTACAAGCTGTTAATATATTAATGTACTGCTAGGGCATCATTTGTAGCTGCCAACCAAAGCAAATTTTTTCGTTTTGTACGATAAATCGAATCAAAATTAGCTTTAAAGTCACAGATTTGAGAAGGCAAAACCTGAAAAAAAATTCTAAACGTTTTCATTACAAATATAAAATACCTTATTTGTTGAAAATACGCCAAACCACAACACAGTCAACTTTCCCACTTCTGGAGTTTGGGAGACGTCATAGGGATCAACAACTATAGCAGCATGCCAACGTTTTTCAATAAGCTTAGCCCATACAATTGTACCTACTTCCCAATTAACTTCAGTCATTTTCAGATCTAGAACGGTAATCTGCAATTACAACATGCACTGTAAATTAATTTGTAATTATTATTTTTTTAATATTGCTATATAATGAGATTAATAACATTTACCATACAAACTTTTTGGTTTATCTATATTAAGAATTTTAGCAATCAGTAAAACTTTAGTCAAAAGGCTATTCATTGACCCGCATAATGAGACGTAGCATGATTTATACAGAACTACTTAGAAAAATGTAAACAAAAACCTGTTTGGTGTAAGTAATTCTTTTAAGTGCATAAAGCTTTGATTTTAGTTAATAAAACTAAAATAATTAATCCCAACAGAAAATCGCAAAATTTAAAAAAAAATCTTGTACTAAAAGAATAATTGTCGGTAGCTGCTTTTGGTGATAGGAAAGGTAGGTCGAGACTAACCGACAAATTTTGGAACAAAGCACGTGCAAATGCTTGTACAGCAATTTAACTACCAATATTTAGTATTTCTCTACGAAGTGTCGAGAGTTGGCGGTTGAAAGTACTGGAACAGACAATACACGCAAGATGAAATTCCAACTAGGGCGTTTTGTCAGATATTGATATGCATTTCAGGCCTTCAGAAAACATTGGGTATGCTCTACTGTTTTACCATTTAAAAAACAAAAACAGTCAAAAAATTTCTATGCATGCACACTGGTTCACTGCAAAGTAATTCAACTGCCAAATATAGTACATTTAATGCTATACTGAAATTTAGTGTCTGAAATTACTCAAATAAATCGAAATTTTTGATTTACAGCTTACGTTACGGACAAGTTTAGGCGCGTACCAAATCGTTGGGAAGGGTGTTCAAACAAACTTGGAATAAAATTAAACTATAATGCAAAAATTATAACCGCTATTTCAGCACAAAGATAGTGTAATCTTCAATTTTGATCACCGATGCGCTAAACGAGCGATTACAATTTGAGAAATATTTAAATCTAATTATGCATGCAACCATACATCAACCTAACTTTCAATTACATTAGACACCTTTGTCAATTGATTAGCGCTTCGGTGATCAAACCCGAAAGTTACAGACTTGAATCCTATCCTAAACCTTATACTTTCAATTTTTCAATTACTAGCTCCATTTAAAATGATCATCTAGACTTCTCATAAGAGTTGAAGCCATTGTTTCATCTTATTGACTAATTTAACCTTAAAAAATTGTTTTGCATTGTACAATTACTAATATTTGTAATTAAATGCCGTGAATTTGAATGCCGTTTCCTAACTATATTTGACATTAGTAAAAACTTAACTGCCGAATAAGTTTGACAAAAACGCCAAACGTAATAGGAGTTATGCTGCTCTATGGTTACATACATGATTTCGATTTGAATATCTTTCCGGATAGCGCAACTCTCAAAATTTTCCCCTTTTTCAGAATATCTACATATACCAGATTTATGGTTTTTGAAGCCAGCAAAACTATCTTTTTACTTATTTAGAGACTTTCGAACGTTCCAAGATGCCTATTTCCTTTGCCATAAATTGCTAAATGATCCTATTATATTATGTTGACTCTTACAAATTACAAAAATGATAAATATTGAATTAAAAACAATTTTCAATAATAAATTGTATCAAGATTGCTAACCTGGAATACGTTCTGTAGTTCCTTCCTAGCCTGTGATATGCATCTCCATGAGTTGTTTCGTACCAAATCTGAATATGTCCAAATTAGAAAACTTTAATGTTAAAACTGTCTTCAATTGAAAGTTGAAATTAGAAGTCGACAGCAACACCAAAATTACAATCCAGATTGAAATTAAAATCCAAATTACATGTAGGTATTAGAATCCAATTTAGATATCGGTATTAGAACAATTTCGATGTAGGTATTAAAATAATTTCCAAGTAGGTATTAAAACAATTTCAAAATAGTTATTAGAACAATTTCGAAGTAGATATTAGAACATTTTCTATTTAGGTATTAGAAGCTGTCTATAATAGATCGACCCATTCTCGTTAAAAAAATTTGTAAACTTTTCAAATCGAATTTCACTTTAATTTTGTTTCACTGGTTACGTAAATTATTAGTACTTTCGAACATAGTCGTAGCCTAGTTTGAATGTATACTAACTTGTCGCTTTATCATTATCGTATATAAAGCCGTACCTCCACCTGCTTTTTATTGGTTCATTTACGTGCTGAGACGACACCTCGGCTTTATCTCCAATACCTTGGGATTTTCACCAACTATTTCGCTCAAATATTCGAATGCACGCCTGGCCAGTCACGTACCCCTTTCACATATCATGTAATTTCCAACTTTTGCCTTGTATTAACTCACGTATTCTAATGTTTGTTATTTATTATTACCTAAACTGAATAGTCTGGTGCTTGTTTATTTCTACATAATATTGTATTTTTGAACAAATGTGAATTCTTCCCGTCACGTACGATTTTCTAATAATGCATAATTTAGATTGCATGTACGATGATATTTTTAACGCAATTGTTAAATATTTGTAATGCCAATTCATATAGGTTTCTCGGTGATTTAATTTTAATGCATTTTGTTGCGTTTTCAAATCTTATCTTTACTTGCAAACTACTCTTAGATATTTCTATTGTTCTTACGTATTTAATCCCGCGTATTTTATATACAGTGTGCTCTCAATTAACAATATGTAGAGTGACCGATTTACTCTTATTATTTCTGGAATTATGTGCTTTTCTTAAAATGGAAGTTGTTTTTATTTATTTTACGACCCCTATGACTTAACTTACCCCTAAACTACCCTATAATTATAGAATTATTTCCTCAAATTAAAATAGAAAATTTTTGATCAATGCCATTTTTGGCGCCCAACTTGAAATTAAAGTACCCCCATTGAAAGATCTTCTATTTTTATTTTTATACATAAAATCTAATTAATCCTATCTCTAAGTTGCTATCCTAAATTCTATCTTACTTCTGATTATTATTTACACAAGGCTCTATACTAAACATTTGATCTCCCTAATTTCTATCTATCCATACTTTTCTTACCTTTTTTAAATTTATACTACATATTATAATCTGCTAATATTTCAATCTCTTTTTGTCTATACTTTTCTTATTTTCACACTACCTATTATCATCTACTAATATTTCACTCCCTATTTATTCATACTTTTTCTAATTACATATACTTTTCCTATTTATCATAAATGTACTATTTCTATTTTTCTTATCCCCATTTATTTATCTATATTTTCTATTTTTTCAAAACATATCATCATTTTTTCCTATATCCAATGAACCACTCCTATTTACATCAACCTATGCTACTCCTACTTTTCCTAAACCTATCCTAATTATTATTAACCTATCCTATGCTTTATTGTTTTCTAATATTTACAATAAGTTTTTATTCCATTAACCTATACTACTCCTACTTTTCTAATTATTATTAACTTATCATATGCTTCATTGTTCTCTTATATTTACAATAAGTTTTTATTTACTCATACTTTCAATTTCATTAACCCATCCTACGCCTTTTGTCGTCTAATATTTCCAATTTGTACAATTTTCTATTCCTAAATTTATTCTAATTTATGATGATATTCCTATTTAACTCTCCTATCCTAATTAATATTGATATCCCTATTTCCACTAGTTTATTTTTATGTACACCTTTCTCCATTATCAAAAGTTTTCTTTCTGCAATAAGCTTATCTTTCTTGTTTCCTCTACACGCTCTCTTTTCAAACTTATTTTCTGAAGTTAAGCTATTATCAGCATTGTTTTTCCCCTTAATATATCTTACTTCATATCCCAAAACTTTTCTAAATCTTAACCTATCACTCCCAAATTCTTCATTCGGTTCCCATATCACATCCTTATTTTCCAACAAACCAAAAGAAACTATTTCACACTTACAATTTTGCCCTTTTCTATAAAAACCGTTATATTTTCTTAATTCTCTTTTTGGTGGAATTTCTTTAAACGGCTCCGTGTCTACAGCTTATGATTTCTTCACACCCTCTGCTACTATTCTGGACTCTGATTCTGTTAATTCTGAATTCTTCATTAATAATACCTTTACCCTATCTTTCACTTCTTCTGGACATTTTATTTCATCATCAATATCCCCCTTTACATCAACTTCACCCTCAAATTGATTAATATTCAAGCAGTCTCTTTTGATTTCGATACTTTCCTCATTATCCCATTTAATATATTCCCCTTTTACATCTATTAATTTCCTTCAGCATTCATTTTTAATCCCAACTTACCAATCATGTCCATACCAAATATTGCATCTACTCTTAACCCCGGCACTATTATAAATTCATTCTCAAACTTTATTTTACCCATTTCACATTCCAAAATTATTATCTTACACTTGCAAATCTCTTGCTATTTGGTGCTATTAAATTAAACTTCCTAATAGGCATCATTCTCTTCATTAACTGTTCCCGTTTAACAAAATTCTCAGACACTAACGACGCTTCTGCTCCCGTATCAATGAGTGTTCCACCTCTATTATCTTCAATTTTCAATTTAATTATCGGTAATAAGCTTTTATTCATATCATTATCCATTTCACACTTTATATACTCACGCTGGTGTTCATATCCATTAATTTTTAAGGGCTTACTTGGTTTGTCCTCATTCAAAAATCCTGACTCGACGTAGATGGTCTTGCCTGACTCGTAACTTCTGCATAGGTACGGTTGGTTCTTATTGGTTGTGCTGATTGTTTTCGATGTTGTGCTTGAAGCGTACACCGATTTATGTTTCTGTCGTGATTCGTTTGCTCCGTTTCTCTTCTTGGCGTGTCTCTTGTGTTCCAGTTTCTTCTAAAATTATTATCGTTGTAGTTATTGTAATTGTTTCTATAAAAACTTTCCCTATAATTTACCCTATTATTCGATCTATTATTTTTTGTGCTTCTTTGCATTCTAACTAAGTTTTCTCGCTGTCTTGGTATCATCCTACATTCCGCCACACGACTCTGTACTAACTCATCACAACGTTGTAGATATTCCAAGAAGATCTCCCTATTTACAATATTTTGAATTATCACATAATGTCTTATCTCTTCGCCAAAATGTCCCGCTAAGTACTTTATGGTTTGTGTATCTTCCATCGGAGGATCTAATTGCTTCGCTATACTGAATTTTTGTATGGCGTATATTTCTCGTGTCATACCTAAGTTCTGATTATATTTTCCTGTAATTAAATTATCCCGCGCCTTGTATTGTTGATTGTCCCCCCCAAAATTTTCTTAAAACTCTACTCTCAAATTCCTGAAATGTCCCTATCTCATTTTCTATTAAGTCAAACCATATCTCCGCGCTTTCTTTTAACATTGACCTAACGAAATTTAAATTGTACTTTTCATCCGTTGATCCCTGTATTAATTTTCTTATATTATTTAAAAATACTTTTTGATTCACCTTGTTGTCTCTGTAAAATTTGGAATATTGCTCAACTAATATTTCTGGTCTATTTATCATAGTGTGTTGCCACTGATTCCTACCAGCATTTTAGAATTTTGATTTTAAATTACCTAATTCTCTATTTATATCATTAAGTCCTATTTCACAATTTCCCTGAATTTTCCGCATCTTTTTACCTAAATCTGTAATCCGATCATTTGTTTCTTTTTCACACGTTTCCTGATCTAATTTAACTTTCCAAACCTCGTCCCTAGGTTTATCCACATCATCCGTCATTCTAACGAATTTATTCTCAAATCGTACCTGCATTTCCGCGATTGTTTGATTATTTTCTTTTAATCCGTCGCTTATAATTTTTATTTCGGCACCTAACTTTTTTCCATTTTCCTTAATCTGCATCTTGATGGCCTCTTCGCTTTCGTCCATTTTGCTTGTTAACGCTAATAAAATTGACATCATTTCCGATTGTTACGATATCTGTTGTTCTTCACTTTTACTTCGGGTCATTTTTTGCCCTTGCATTTCCATGATACATCTTGTAAAATTACTCTTTCTTGGGACCCTATTTCTACCACCTGGTTCCTTAATGTCTCTCTGGTTTCCTTTACTTGTTTATCCATTTTTAAAATTTTAAATTATTAATATTTCAAATTCCTTCAGATTTTAAATTCTTAACTCTTATTAAATTAAATTTTTATTTGTGCCTCTACAAATTTTAATTTCTAAATTTCTCGCTCCTACGATTTTTAATTTTTAATTTTCTTTTTGTGGTGTTCTCGCCCATACGACTTGGGACGCCATAAAATGCTGTGATATTAGTCCCAGCGTTGTGCCGTCATAAATTTTGTTGTGAAATTTACCCCTTATATTCTCATTGAGTCCCACGAATGGGCATACCATAAAATGCTGTGACATTACCCTTTACATTAGGCCCCACGATTTGGGCGTACATAAAATGCTGTGATATTAGCCCTGTAAAATCAAGCACCTATGATGTGGAATGTTAAATTAGTGTTTTTGCCCCGACTAGCTTATTTAGTTAAATAAAGCAATTCTACAATACACAATATAATGATTAAATATTTACAACTCTCAAAATTTTACCCTTTTTCAGAATATCTACATATACCAGATTTATGGTTTTTGAAGCCAGCAAAACTATCTTTTTACTTATTTAGGGACCTTTGAACGTTCCAAGATGCCTATTCCCTTTGCCATAAATTGTTAAATGATCCTATTATATTTTGTAGACTCTTACAAATACAAAAATGATAAATATTGAATTAAAAACCGTTTTCAATAATAAATCGTATCAAGATTGCTAACCTGGAATACGTTCTGTAGTTCCTTCCTAGCCTGTGATATGCATCCCCATGAGTTGTTTCGTACCAAGTCTGAATGTGTCCAAATTAGAGCACTTTAATGTTAAAACTGTCTTCAATTGAAAGCTGAAATTAGAAGTCGACATCAACACTAAAATTACAATCCAGATTGTAATTAAAATCCAAATTACATGTAGGTATTAGAATCCAATTTAGATATCGGTATTAGAACAATTTCGATGTAGGTACTAAAATAATTTCTATGTAGGTATTAAAACAATTTCAAAATAGTTATTAGAACAATTTCGAAGTAGATATTAGAACATTTTCCATTTAGGTATTAGAAGCTGTCTATAATAGATCGGCTCATGCTCGTTGAAAAAATTTGTAAACTTTTTAAATCGAATTTCACTTTAATTTTGTTTCACTGGTTACGTAAATTATTAGTACTTTCGAACATAGTCGTAACCTAGTTTGAATGTATACTAACTTGTCGCTTTATCATTATCGTATATAAAGCCGTACTTCCACCTGCTTTTTATTGGTTCATTTACGTGCTGAGACGACACCTCGGCTTTATCTCCAATACCTTAGGATTTTCACCAACTATTTCGCTCAAATATTTGAATGCACGCCTGGCCAGTCACGTACCCCTTTCACATATCATGGTAATTTCTAACTTTTGCCTTGTATTAACTCACGTATTCTAATGTTTGTTATTTATTATTACCTAAACTGAATAGTCTGGTGCTTGTTTATTTCTACATAATATTGTATTTTTGAACAAATGTGAATTCTTCCCGTCACGTACGATTTTCTAATAATGCATAATTTAGATTGCGTGTACGATGATATTTTTAAATATTTGTAATGCCAATTCATATAGGTTTCTCGGTGATTCAATTTTAATGCATTTTGTTGCGTTTTTAAATCTTATCTTTACTTGCTTTTAATATGCCCTGGAATTATGAAACACCCTGTATACTTCCAAATATTTTTAAATGTGCACTTTAGGCATGCCTAATATGCCTCCAAATTTGGTTTACATAGCTTTTATAATAAGGGACTTATCGACCGTTACCACACTAAAAACTCACCCTGTATATATATATATATATATATATATATATATATATATATATATATATATATTATTGTGAGGTTATGCTCTATCTACTCGAGGTTTACTTTCTAAAACGTGCCCCACAAATTGGGTGCCATAATACTGTGTGCTTAACTCTGGAACGTGCCCGAAATCATGCCCCACTGTTGGGCTAATATAATTCTGTGATGTTTTTGCTCGAATCTTGCCCTCGGCTACTCCTCTTACCTAGTTTCCTAAATAATATTGTTGACTTACCTGTTACATCCAAAAACTCCCTTTCAATATCCTCATGCTAAAACCTAAACAGACATTCATACACTCCAAAATAACTCAATTGACCAAATATATTATACTCTATTTAAATTAGATCCATAATACATTTTAAAACACCATTTCTTTAGGTACATTTAAAAAGGTGAATAATTTTATAACAATAATCATGCACATTGATAACCTTTTAAACACATATATATTTATTTAAAGTAAGAGGGCGTTCCTCATACCTTACGTTACCCTTTTGGTCTCAGCATGAGCTCATAATAAAACTCTACAACTGTGCATATAAATTTCCTGCACTACCAAATATCAATAAGCCCTTTACACCTTTTTACAACATTTGGTTATCTATCTGTAAATTCTTAATTATTTTCAAAGATCAATTTTCTTTTAAAGGTCCATAATCTAAATTAGTTTACTCTTTTAAACCTCGTGTACAAATTATATATTTCCCATCCTTTATACGCCTTTAACAGTACATTCAAGATCAATATTTACACTATATAATATATCCAGTTAATAATAAAAAAATGTAATAGAGCTTCATCACACTTCTTACTCTGTCTCTGTTTTAATACGAGCTCATAGTAAAACCTTGACATTTTAATGCTAACTTTTACACACCAACATTTAAACAAACCTTCTTACTTTGTGCATAATAAAATACATACAATACCATAAATTATTCACACAAAAATATTAAAAATAACCTAAATTAAAATATTCCATCAGAAATATTTTCCTTTTCTTTGTCCTTTTAGTTAATATATAATTTTACACTCAATCCACAAAGTCATTAATTACATGTTTACACTCGTACAACAATAAAGCACAGTTACCTAATATACATATTTACACAAGGAACCTGCTGCCCGGAACTGCTACATGCACGAACACCTCTAACTTGGATTGCTTCATCCAATTTATACTGTAACCAAATTTACCATGAGGTCCTCTATCATCAACCAAACTACTGTCGTACCTCAAATCTCTTATTCTATAACCACAGTTTTTGATAATAAATCAAATTGACTAGGTGCCCACATTTACCCCAAACTAATTGTATTATTTTCACAATAAGTGCAAAATAAAGTTAAATTGCTTTTACTTAAAACGTTTATTATAGTTCAAAAAACTATGCAATCGTATAAGCATATAAGAGTTTCAGAGTCGTAGTATAATATTAGACTAAAAACGTAAAAACGTCGAAAAATCAGAGCGCTTCCAATCAAACTCCTGCGGCTTATATCCAGGTCCTCCACCTCCAAAGACTGCTACAATTCCTAAAATCAACAAGGCTAAATTTTTGCATTCCACAAAACGACCCACACTTGCAACTTATGTACACAACAATTCTACGTATTCCTTTCCAACCGCCATTTTTAGTTACACAATTTAAAACACTTCCTTGACAATGAACTTGAAGCTAATGACCATCGCACGTGTACTAATAGTTTTGTAGTATTTTTAAAAATCGTTACTCAAAACAACCTTGGCATTTACTCCAAGTCGACGACAACTAACATCTAAGATACGCCTCTAACAAACACGTGTTATCTCCATCTCACTCCCTCCTACGCATTCAAATTACCTCGCTCTGTTACCTAGTTTCCAATACTTGTTGTATAAAAAATGAGTGCTACCCCATCCTATTCTGCTTATATTCAAGTTTTACGTCTTTTTTAGAAGTCACAAATTTATATCTCGCTCTACTAATTGACGACGGTAACTAAACTACCTGGAATCGCTGTTATTTGTTTAGGTCTTATCTGCCCTATTTAGTAATACAAGGAAAAATAAAACGGTTTGAAATACAGCTAAAAGCTTTTAGAAATTTCCCTATCAGCTTGTCTGTAATTTAATAAGAAGGTTGAATTTGTGTTTAAAAATTTGAAATTAGACGCCGTATTATACACGGGATGTTTCTTGTATATCATGCGCTATATTTTATGAATAATTAACTGAAAGATTATGAAAATTAAATATTAACTTTCTGAAATTTACTGAAAAATTATTACATCCTAAACTATTTACTTTAAAAGAGTAATTTGATGTATTTTCACATGCTGAATGCCGAATCAGTTTCAAAAATGAATTACAGCCCCCAAATATCACAGTAATATATATATATATATATATATATATATATATATATATTCCTTCCTTCAATTACTAGATCGATTTGAAATGATCATTTGGGCTTTGCATAAGAGTCTAAGTTATTATTTCATTTTATTCACTGTAATACGATAGTATGTATCAACTTACCTTGTGTAATTAACTACCTAAAATATTTATATATTTGATATTTGGCTTATAGCCGTAATTTTGAGTGTTGCCTCCTGTCTATAACAGACATAAGTCCAAAATTTGACAATGTCAGGTATGATTGACAAAAAATGCGAACCGTAATTGAAAGTTAGGTTTATGTATAGTTGTGTACACGATTTATATATATAATGACCCAACGTCGGGGCTCGATTGTTCCTAAAAATACATAGCAATATATATATATATATATATATATATATATATATTACGGTGACGGGTGTGTAAATAAGACAAATATGTATTCGTGTAAACACCCTGTACATAGAAAACAATAACTTATTTATTACACTTCAATTAAATAAAATTGGAATAAAAACTAACATGTTATAATATTAACTCAAAACAATAATTTATGTATTACGCTTCAAATTAATTAGATGGGGATAAAAGGGCATATTTAAGTTCAAATCAATAATTTGTATACGTTAAGATGAACGCAAAGATACGTGAACAAATAAAAAATTAATAAGTTAAGCAACGGACATTTATTTAAGATAGTAAATTAAAGAAGTTTGTAGAACCTTACAAACTGTAAGGCAGCAAAACAAGTCCAGGTTTCACGGAATAACAGCTTGGGGAGATAAACATTTCTTGTGACGGTTCGAAAACGTTAACAAAACATTTCAATGGAAAGAGACAAGGTTAACTTCAACCAACGGGTATTTCATAAACGGATCGATAAAAAAATGTAAGGGACAGAGAATCGTTGTGATGTAATAGAGGCAGAGAAAAAATATAGTAGGTGTTCGAGTAGCAAACAGTTTCAAGAACGCAGTAAAGGAATATATGTAGAGGCTAAGATAGGGTCGCAGATGCAACAGGTTTTACGTCACACGATATCAATTTTTCAAGGCGCACATATAGAAGAAAGAGCTTTAAACGTAGACGACAGAGCAATAGTGGGACCATAAGACAAAGACAGAAAAGGGGATTACAAACGTATAAGTGGAATAAAAATATAGACGCGGACATGAAAAGGCGTGTTTAAGATTGGTGAGAGGCGATAGGAAAGGGAGAGTTTACAGAAAATTGGACCGTTGGTTAGTTTTGGCGTGTTTTCAAATTATTATGTTATTGGAGTGGTAAAATTCTTGGTTTTCAAAGTTCGTTATGTGCTGTGTACATCTAAAATTTGTGGAATTAAGTGGCAGTTACTACAGTTCAGAGAATGCAGTGAAAATACGTGACACAAAAGGGGGATTTTGAGGCTATATAAGGGTTGCCAGAGGGGGCGATAGCTCTCTTATGGTCTCTTATTTTCTGAGTCGCATCACTTACTTTTGGTAGTATAGAGAAGACCATCTTTGCTAAATATCGTGCAATAATGCCGTCCGGATAATTACAAGTGTTTGAAATGCACGAGTTGGTGCAAGTAAATTAACCGGGCCGAATATAATTATAAATAATTAAGACCATTGAAGCAGGATTACGAGTAAGTAAGCAAATTGGTAGAGAACTGGATGAACGAGGTGGTTGGAAGAGAAGGCAAAGTTTGGATTTTGTACGGGCAGTCATGTGGAAGACGTCCACAAATTGGTGGAGAACTGGATAAACGATTTAAGAAAAATGCAGTCAAAGTTGGAAAGCAGCAAGATGGGGTAATCCAGGAACGGGAGTCTGGTGAAGATCAACTACCGAGGTGGTGATTGAGAAGAACATTCCAACTAACGTTTTATTTGTTGTTGAACTGTTGTGATGGTATGGTGTTATCAAAAACGCCGAGTGTTTTGAGTTATTTGGTGAAATTTTTGAAGACTGAAAAATAATTTGTTTGACATATGTAAAAGACAATAATTTAAATCTGAGGGTAATTACTCGAATACCATTTTTTTATGGTGCAAGGAGTAAACGGGTCTTTAGCATAACTTGTTGATGCAATATTTTTAGGCATATAGCATATAAAATTACAGGTTTATAATTAGCTCAACATCGACCTGGAGAACGTAAATTTAGGGTTTTAGGAGAGGCCCATCTGCTTCGAATGAAATTTTGTCATATAGAGTAACATAAAAGCTCACGAGAATTTTGGATTGATGTTTCAATAACGAACCAAAGTGTGAAATGTTTTATCGTGAAATGATCTGTAAATATTGAGATTATGCGAATAATTATTTGAGTTATATGAATAGAAGGGTATATGTTTTTTGGAAATACTTTATTTTTATTAGAAAGGTGTTGAGAGAATGAGTAGCCGTGGTGAGTATATCGTAGAAGGCAGGGAGCAGAGCTAGCCGTGGTGGATCAACTTGGAGAAGCAATTTTTGTAAATACCAAACTAGAACATATCGTAACTCAAGAAATTTGTAACAAAGTTTTATTTAGTAAGCAAATTGGTGGAGTTTTATTTCCATCACAAAAGGAGGAAGTAGGGGCTTCAAATATAGGTAATAACTGCATATTTATGACGCCCAAAGTGAGGGGCACGAATTAGTGAGCCGATCTAGAGAATACACTGCATATTTACGTTCACCCAACATTGGGGCACGATTTTTAGGACATAATTCCAGCAAAACCATAATAATATGTATATATATATTATAGTGGTTTTAAAAGATCAAAGATAAATATAAACGAAGCAATTTCAGAACACCCTGTATAAAGAAACAACCAGAAATTACGTGCGAAGATTATATTAGTTAATTCATTTTTAAGTATCCGGTATTAACGAAATTTTATAAATAATTAATAAAATTTAAGTAGGTTTGCAAAGAAATTAAATGGTAGAAGCCAATACCATTAATTTATTAATTAATTTGAATTTAATTGAACGATTATTGATATATAATATGCATAAAAGCATTTAAAAACTCGGTAATACCAAGATGATACGCGTTGCTAACGTACCAATATATCAAGAGGGTTAAAATACGTGGAATATCCAAATCGTAGAAGTGTTATTTTAAAATGTTACGATTGAACACCTGCGTATTTTTAAATGTCACGTTCCAATAATTTCTGTAAATAACCAACAAAAATTTTACGTATAGTGTAAAACCGTCGCTTATATTCACCGGAAATGCTAATTAGGGTGTTATTTAACTCACGTACAGAGTCCACATGTGTAAGCAGTGAACAAACAAGGATATCGATTTTTCAACCACTCAAGCAAGGTTAAACTGAGACGGAGAAAACGTATAAGCATGCGACCACAATAGTAGAGGAGGGATTTGAGAGACGTCATTAAGTCTACGATTGGTCGATATGTTAGTTCAACTTGGCATAGACGCGAGGATAGTGTAGAGTGATTTTCTTGAAATTCTATAACGAGGTATTGAAATTCGCAGATTTGAAATTAAGGTTGGGTGCAAAATTGTGGGAATGTGTGTGGTGTGCAGTGGATTTCGGATAACTGGGGGCCTGAAAAGGTTACAGTCGAACGAAATAAATACTCTAGAGAACGAGGACTCGCTCTCTAGTCTTTCAACTTCGTGCCTTATTATTTCGATCGTCCCAAAGGCACGTATAAAAATTAACACGAGTTGTGAGTATTAACAAATAATTTAAAGTGTATTGCTTAGTGATAGCGTCTAAATTAATTAAAAACGCGGTTAGTATGCCGAAATAACTTATTTTAATAGAGGTATCACCTATAATTTATTATCAACTCGTGTCGGGACATTAAATAACGTAGATTACTGTGAAATAAAATTTGGAATTTGGTTACACCGAGAAGGAGGCGTTGGCAAATCAACTGAAATGGAAGTCGTCTAGTAATTGAGAGAATCGACCTGCTGACCTGGTAGAAAATTACATGGCATCATCTACAGAGCGAAGATCTTCTAGAAATGCAAGGTAACGATTTAAATTTGTGATTCCTATAAACTGTAAATATTGGGGTAGAGTATGATAGTGTTTTTCAAGGTAGTGTGAATTGTTTACGTATTGAACATAATATGTGTAAATAACTTTATTACGATATTCTACTAGAAATTGAAAGTGTCTAGAAAGCTTTTAAACGTTCCTTCAGAACGTGAAATTTTGTGATGAGTACATGGCTTTATTTTTGTTTAGTTTTAGAGTATGCAAAGTACAAGGGCATACATTAATTGGGTTATTATGAGCTCACCATATCCCACAGTTTACGTAGAGTATTAAAATTAATAAATAAATTATAATGAAGGAATTTTAGAGAAGGTATTATTCAAGGTCCATTAACTCCGAGTACATTTTATGTGTTTGATGATTTAAAAATTAAATACAGGACATTACAAAGGAAAATTTACTTAAGTGTAACGTGAACAATAAAATAATAATAAATTGCATTTGTAAATAGGAATAAATAAAAGATTGTATGTTTGTTGTATTCTGTGGTTTTTTTGGGCGTGTGCGTGAATGATAGGATTTATGAATGAATATAGCTATTCAAAAGGAGGTCCTAATGAGCTAGCCGGAAGCTGTTGAAGAAGGCCATTCAACCGAGGAAGAGAGGAAAACGGGTAAGCAATATCTTTTTTTTTGACTAATTTAAAAATTTTGGAAATTTTTATATTTTCGAATTTGAAAATTTAATGTAATTTTTGAAAATATTGTTTGTTGGTGAGGATTTTACCCGAGTTCCACGGCATAATTTTGACGCCCAATTTGTGAGGCTTGATTCTTATAAGGTTACACAGTAATTTATATATATATATTGCTGTGTTAAGAGTTTGTTTAGGGGTGTATTGAGTGGTAAGGGTCGTGTGGTGACCCTGAATTGCGATAGGAAGCAGAAAACTGCTTTTATTTAGCAGAAAATTAAGTAATTATACATTATGTAAATAATAAGCATTTAACACCCTGTATATAGACCATAATTAGCTTTAAGCGATGCAAATAAGCATATTTTACAACAATAGAACGCGTATTCAGCAGGAAAATAGGTAATTCATACATTATGTAAATAACAAGTATTCAACACTCTGTATATAAACCTTTATTAATTTTAAGTAATGTAAAAGTGAGCATATCTTTCAACAAAAGTACGCGTATTCAAGAGAAATGATAGTACATGTAATTAAACACGCATTGAGAAGTGTTCTATTTAGTTATAAAACAAATACGAAGATAAGAGATAAAACCTAACAAAGCTTTACGTAATTAGGCAGAAACAATAAACATTTTGATAAAAAAACGCAGTTTCAAAAATACATAAACGAAAGTAGAATTAAAGTTACATCATTTATTTTGTTCATTTATCCAAAAAAGCGATATCTATGCAAAACAACGTATGGCCAAGATAACAAGGTACCTATAGCAAATAGATATTACACGAAAAACCGAATATATTACATCAGAAACAACTTCAAAATGCAGGAAATACAGAGACCTGATTAGTTAAGATATATACAAGACTTGTTGAAAACTTAGCCCACATGTAAGTGGGAACAACCTATATTAACACCGAGCAATGATAAGACAGGACAGCTTAAAACTCAGGCAGGGCAAAGCTGCGTTACTGCTAATCAGAAAGTCACGCGTAACTTAAATATAATAGTGTATGTTATAGTGACAAATAAGTGCAACAATTATGAAGACTTCTTTTGCCGTTTAACGGCTTCGAATGGACGATATAATATTTCGAATGTGTGGATAATTCAAATGGATTGATATAATATTTCAAATTGGGCGATAGAATATTTGTAATGTGTGGATATTTTGAATGGATCGATATAATACTTCGAATTTGTGATATAATAATTCTAATTGGTGGTACAGTTTTCAGTATTCTGAATCTATGATCCAATAATTCGAATTGGTCGATATAACATTTCGAATATGTGGCGGATTTCTAAATAATTCAAATCTGGGTCAATATAATATTTCAAATCAGCGTCGACGAGTTTGGTACAATTCTGGTACAATTTTAAGTTGCGAGATTCAATGCAAATAAAATAAAGAAGCACGAAGTAATTTATGGAAAACGAGGGGTTCAACTAAGCAGAGCAGTGATAGATGAATGAGGACAACAAAGGGGTGTTAATCCACAACCCGAACAACCTGTGGCAAGTCAGATCTAATTAGTTTTAAGATATTTTTTTCTACTTAAATTTCAATACTGAATTTATTCAATTTATATAAACTTGTGATAAAGTCAACAACAAACATTGCATACGTTAAACTTACGTAATATAGTATAAAGGGGCCTAGAACGTTCCAGATTTCTTTGGTAAAAAGGGTAGTTTTGGTGACTTTAGATTGAATTCAGAGTATATAAAGTTTGGGATAAATGATACACATGATATTGATTGATTGAAGAGTGTATTTTAATATTTTTTAAAACTTGTAAATAATATTTTTTTTTATTACATGTAATTAATTCACTTCGTTTTATAAATTCAAACAAATAAGTAATCATAAAGGGGTGAAGAAGAGAAAAATTGATCATCGTAACGTTGTGCACTCTGTGTAGATTAATAGGGCTAGCCGTGGCATAATAATAATATTAGTAAAATTAAATTTCGTTTGAGAACACAGAGCGGTGGAGTTAAGTAAAAACGTCATTACACCGAGTACGGCGTTATCATATCAATATATATATATATATATATATATATATATATATATATATATATAATTGGAATAATAGAGAATGTCAAATAATTTTTGGGATGAATTTCGTTCGGATGGTTATTTTTTAAAAATATTTAAATGAAAATCATTTGTTGATAATCAACGTTTCGGATATTAAATACATTTAAATAAGTAGTCTACTTCAATTTGACGTTCATACTCTATAATTTTCTCAAATGTCAAAATGTTTGTCAATTTAATTCTTTAAGAAATCAAGTTTTTGTAAGTACTCAACCATTATTCTAGCTATTAATGTATTATACTTTTAGAATCAAGATTAAGGTCTAAATAAAGTCCGAAACGTTGATTATCAACAAATGATTTTCATTTAAATATTTTAAAAAAAAACCATCCGAACGAAATTTATCCCAAAAATTATTTGACATTCTCTATTATTCCAATTGTATTACACGTTCGAAAAAAGAAAAAGAAACTCATTACTATATATATATATATATATATATATATATATATATATATATATATATATAGATTGATATTGAATTGTATCATGTCCTGCATATTTATTTTATAAAAACTGATTACGGTTACTGAGGACCGAAGTATAAAATTAAAATTAAAAACTTGAATTGTATGCGACGTTTCGTGAAATTTATTCACATTATCACAGCTATAAAAAGAACAACTAAGTATAAATTAAAATTAGTTAAAAATATGTACCTTAACACTTAAATAATTGAAAATAAATGACTAGACCTAAACGTTACAATCTAATTAAAAGGCATGTTATAGATATCAACATAAAGATATGAATGACCAGTTGAGTGAGTATAAATTGTTGTTAGTGTAGAAAGGATATATAAATATAAAATTTTTTAAATGTTAGTTAGCGGAGAATACACTTATGGCTATAGTTAGTATTATAAAGTTAACGGTAGGATGGTTATGCTAAATTAAAAATATTAATGTATATTGCAGACAGATTTTGAGTATCCGTTTTTTGATTAATTGAATTTTTTTGTTTATATATCAAAAACATTTCTTTAAACAAACGGCGGGTAAGATTTTCTTCTACGGCTAAAATAGAAGTATTTTCGTAGTCAAATTCATGTTTTTTTGATTTATAATGAGCGACTAAAGCTATGGAGTCTTTATTATTGCGCGATGAATTTTTGCAATCGGATTTGTGGCCCCTGATTTTATTAATAAGTAATTGCTTGGTCTGACCTATGTACTGACCACCGCAGCCTGTACAATGTATGCTGTAGATGACGTTTGGTGTTTCAAACTTTTGGCTTTTGTCTTTTATTTTTGAAAATAGAGTGCGGCCTGTTTTTTATAATAAGTGCTAATTTTAATATTATCGGTGTTTAAAATGTTGGATAATTTTTGGGACAGTTTTGGGACAAAAGCTAGCTTGTGATATTGAAGTGTCTTATTTTTGTTAATGGAAACAGGAGGATTGGATTTCCAACATCGATTTAATAGATCGGTGGGGTATCCGTTATTTTTAAAAAAAGTCATGTAAAAAGAATAGTTTTTTTGAGGAACTCTGCGTTGCACAGACGATGTAGTTTTTGGACAACAGACTTTACGGTGTCTAGTTTTTGGGTCAAGCTGTGGCAGGATTTAAAATTTATAATTCTATTAGAAGCTGTGGGTTTTTGATATATATCTGTAATAATATGGTTATCGTGCCTTATGAGTAGTAAATCTAAAAATGGCAGTTTTTTATTGGACTCAATTTCAATCGTAAACTTTAAGTCTTTGTGGTACGAATTAAATGCGGTATGTGTCATATATATATCTTGTCCTTTGGTAAGCACAAAAGAAAATCGTCAACGTACACTAGTAGAATAGGTATTGGGAAATCTAGTTTCTCAATGATGGATTCAATTAGAACATGTACCACTAATTCCGCAAATATGGGAGATGCAGGGTTGCCCATGGCCATGCCTTTTATTTGCTTGTAATATATGTTGTTGAAACTAAAACAACTATTGTCATAAATGAACTCTACAATATCGATGAAATTTATATATAAACAAAAAAATTCAATTAATCAAAAAACGGATACTCAAAATCTGTCTGCAATATACATTAATATTTTTAATTTAGCATAACCATCCTACCGTTAACTTTATAATACTAACTATAGCCATAAGTGTATTCTCCGCTAACTAACATTTAGAAAATTTTATATTTATATATCCTTTCTACACTAACAACAATTTATACTCACTCAACTGGTCATTCATATCTTTATGTTGATATCTATAACACGCCTTTTAATTAGATTGTAACGTTTAGGTCTAGTCATTTATTTTCAATTATTTAAGTGTTATGGTACGTATTTTTAACTAATTTTAATTTATACTTAGTTGTTCTTTTATAGCTGTGATAATGTGAATAAATTTCACGAAACGTCGCATACAATTCAAGTTTTAATTTTTAATTTTTATACTTCGGTCCTCAGTAACCGTAATCAGTTTTATATAATATATATATATATATATATATATATATATATATATATATATATATATATATATATAGGGTAACAAGGTGGTAGTATGCTGGGTATCAAGTCCAAATAATAATAGTTGATGTAAAATTAAAATTTAATTTCTTCTTAACGTTTCGGCAAAACTTTTTACCTTTGTCAAAAGCATCTACATTTAAAAGTGTTGTGATTTAAAACTAACATAATATAATAGATAAATCCCTTACTATATAAAATCAATATTTGTCAAATTTAAAAATTAGCAAAATTGTCAAAATTTAAAATTAACATATGATTACGTTGATCAAAAATTATTAATAAAATTGATTTAGTAGGAAATAGGTTGTAGATCTAGTAACAAATTAAGCCTCAAAAGCTAATAGGTTGCAGGATTAGTATGGTTGAAGTAAATGATGTAGATTTAATATTCATGTAATTATCATGTAAGAAAGTTCTTAATGAAGCGCATTAGATTTGAAGTGATTTAAACTGTATAAAGTAGAATAAAATCTGTGTGACTTTTCTCTTTTACGTAAATTTTCCCGTATAAAAAGATTTTTGATGACTTTACCTAAATACGCTGGTATAATGAAAAATATAGTAAATGTTCAATAAAAAGAAAATAATGCCTTATGCTATTTAGATAATACTCTGACCTGTGGCTTTCCTTGCGTGTCTTTTTGATCTGCTACTGCGTGCTGTCGACCAGTACCGCTGGATTGCTTTCAGTTGGGTTCACTTATTGATTTTATAGTACCTCTTGGCCAAACCCCATTCAAATGTTTAGAACAATCCTCCCTTTTGTGCTCCGATGCTTAGATGCAAACCAATGTTTTCATGCAATTTTAGATTGATTTAAATTCAAATTTATTTGCAAATTTAAATTTATTTACCAATCTAGGGTTTTATCTAGATTTTTACTTGGATTTCTACTTAAATTTCAGATTATTACATAGAGTTTCCCAGATTTTCCCAGAGTTTCCCAGAGCCGTTATCCAGTTAACGGCAAAACTTTTTTCGTATATTTTTCACTATTATTTTTAATTTCAATGTTAGATTGGTATCAAAAACCTTCATCTTCTGGTAGATACATACATTTCAAATCAAATCATCCATTATTCATAAAACTTAATTTTGTTAAACAAATGACATATAGAATTAAAAAAATCTGCCATCCAACATTTATAAATAAAAGTTTAAATAAGCTATCGTTATTATTACTAGATAACGGAATACCCAAAATCTTTAATTAATAAAATCATTTATCAATCTAATATAATAAATTTGAGAAACAACCATACAAATGAACCTACCAATGGAGAAGAGACTGACAACAACCAAACAAACAATGTGCCTACAATAAAATATATTTTATTTCCACAAATTGGAACACTAACAGATCAACTCATCAATGTTTTTAAATATGAAGAGATCATCATTAGCAAGAAATACATTAAAACTATAGGAAGATTATTTAGCAGATTAAAGTCACCCATACCAATAAATGCACAGTCACATGCAGTATATAAGATTGCTTGTAACAATTGTATTAAAACTTATGTAGGTCAAACATCACAAATCTTAAAAGCGAGGGTCTCGTTACATAAAACTGATATAAAACTAAAACCAGAAAGATGTGCTTTGGCAAGCCATGCACGTGAATTTGGACATAAAATTAATTTTGAAAACGTGAAAATTTTAACAAAAGAGACCAACTTGACCAAGAGAAAATTCTTAGAAATGTACTTTATTAATTGTGAACCACATCGTATGAATAAAAAATCAGACACAGAAAATCTGAATGTAATATATACTTACCTTTTGATTAAACCCCATGTACATAAATTTGACGGACCTGTAGATGAATAAAATTAAAGATTTTACATATAGATATAGAAACAAGTTATACATATTGTTATTTTTAGTAAGCAGGTATCAATTTTTAGAAAGCTTAAATGTTCAAATTGTAGTGATGTTATAATAATTGTACTAGTTCATTGTATTAAGAAACAACTTGTCAGATTTACAGTTTTATTTTACATTCGTAGTGTTTATGTTGAATATGCTAATCGTTATATTTATTTAAAATTCTCATGTTTGTGTAAGTGTCAAAACATATATTATAGTTATTAGTTAGTAACTTAGTTAGTACTTTTAGTGTCCTGATGATGAAATTGAAGATAAATTTCGAAAGCTTGACTAGACGAATAAAGAGAATGTATAACAGATTATTATTAATTTGGTCTTTATTTCCCTTATCAGAAATTATAATATTATTTAATAATTATAGACCATTAGAAGATTTATTATTTTATTATATATATATATATATATATATATATATATTGATATGGTAAGACCTCGCGTTGAAGCGTCGCTAAAAGGTTATTTGGTACGCCCCGGGTTGGAGCGTTACTAAGAGTGTGCTGTGACAACGCCTCGCGTTGGATGCTTTGCTAAAAGGTTGCCGTGATACAGATACAGCAAACTGTAAAACTTGAAATTGTTGACTTTACTTTCTTTTTAACTTTGCCTGGTTAGTTGAACGGAACTAACGGAGTTTTTAAAATGAAATCAAACACAGCTATATTAAGGCATTTATACAGTATGAAATATTTTCTCTCATACAAAAGCATAAAGAACATGTATAAGATTGTTTCTTTCAAACATAAAATAATTTTTAAGAAGTATTTATTATAACAAAAAGGTTCCTTACTTTTTTTTAATTTACAGAACTAAATTTTTCTTTTATGGATATGTTACCTGACTTTGACTATTCCTACGCTTGTAAGGTTTGTTCTGGCCAAAAAATCCTTGACCGATAATCTATTAAAAGATCAGAGTGTTTTGAACACTGAACACAAACTCTCCTGGTAAAGATCCTCACAAAAAAATATTATTTAATTAACAGTTATTATTCTACCTTAAATTAAATGACAAATACTCCAAAATCAGTTAAAAATAAATCTAAAAGTAATACTTGCAGAATCAACAAAAACGCTCTCCGGTTAGTAATTAAATACCTTCTTATTTTAAATTGACGTCAAATCAGCTTACAAGATTTTTCACACTTACAATCCTCATTTTAAACAGCGGTTACGAAAGTACATTTTTGGCTAAATTTTCCTTTCGATTATTTAATAAAATTTTTAAAATAGTGTTATATTTAAGAATTTTCTCTCCTCAATTTATTTAATTATTTCTATTTTTTATGTAAGTTGTTTTTAAAACATCACTTTTATATTAATTGTAATATCGTTATTATTAAATTACTGTAGGCTTACAGCATACCTAAAATATAAAATTTACTATTTTTATATATACAACATACGTTATTTGCTAAGTATTTACAATACGCTTATATTATAGAGGGTGATTAGTTATACACGCGCAATTGCATTTTTTGTTTGCCATGTTAATAAATAAAAGTACGCTTATATTATACAGGAAGTAGCCATGGGTTTACGGAAATTTTGATTTTTTCGCATTCTATTATCTCCTTCACACCGTGGCTTCAATGAATTTACGATCTGACGTTTCGTCTTAGAGCAACCATTATCGTCTTTGTTCCTTTAAATAGCTGAACACTTTTGTTTTACTCTTGGTGAAAGGCTCAGTGGATCGAGATCGAATGACTGGAAGTAACCAACGATATGATCACAACCGCGTGTACGGGAAAAGCAAATTTAATAGAACGAGCAGGTCACGATAGACCTAATTTAAACGTGTTGCCTTCACTACCGATGTATTGTAAGCATGAGCATAGTACTGTATTTTCGAGAAGCTTACGAAGCTTGTTGTGATTAATAACACTGACATACAAGAATAATAACGATATTTATTATTAACTGTGAACACCTATGCTACAATGGCGGGAGCGCGTCTTTTACATGCGCTTACTCTTTCGCGGTCTAACTTCTCTTAACACTCGCCAGAGGTTGGGCGAGACTGGTTATGGCGCGCAAGGCGTCTCATTCAAATATTTGCAAATAAATAAATTCCTACTCGTGTCATAACACTTGGCTAACTCTAATTTTAATTTTAAATCCAACGATATATCTCACTTAACATTTGTTTGACGTTTCGAATAAAAAAAAATCATCATCAGTGCTAGTTCATGATGGAGAACGTCATCCTGTAGAGAAGAAATGTAATTAGATTAGAATTATTTATTACGCTACCGAAAATAATTTGTTTAGACGAACAAAAATAATCTATTTTTCATAATAACATAATGGTATCGTAATGCATAGGGTATTTTATATGAATTTATGCAATGTGTTTCAAAAGATATTATTGAATGCATAAAATAACTCTTCTTTCCATTTTATTTATAGTTTTTTGTACCATATTCGGATATCTTGAAAGGCGTTTTCTGCGCCATTGAAGATGTTAACCATTAAACGTTTAAGCGTGGCAAGAGCGTTGCAGAAGCCAAATGGCATAGCTGTAAATTGTTACAGTCCAGAACCAATAGTAAAAACAGTATTTTTCTTATCCTTGGGTTCCATATCTCCTTGCTGGTAAACCGTGTTTAAATCCTAAGTTGAGAACCATCGCAACCCTGAAAGTATATCTAGGGTGTTGTCAATCCTTGGGTAGCCATCCTTCTTGATCACATCATGCAGTAGTGCGTAGTCTGACACAAAATCTTTTTAACCCATCTTTCTTCTTAATAAGCACAACAGGCGAAGCCCAAGGGCTATCAGAGTGCTCAATCACTTCTTGACCCTCCATATCTTTAACCATCGCGGTTTCCTCGCGTTTGGCCAATAGGGGTCTTCGCAGCTGCTGTTTTATTAGCCGGCCATATGTTGTATCGATTCTATGTTTGACTACTAC